>CAMOHE010033092.1:0-27017 GCA_946598075.1 Artocarpus hirsutus | reverse complement strand
AAACTTTGCAAGAGAGCAAGCATGAAACCCAGAAAACTTCCAACTGACATAGGACACCGGTGGAATTCAACATATTTGATGTTGAACGCATGCCTGCCATACAAAGAGGTCGTAACCGCGTATTACAACTTGAAGAATCCAACTGAGCCGCTTCAAGAAGTTCATTGGCAAATTGCTTCATGCTTCTACAATTTCTTAAAGTTTTTTCACGAAGCCACTCTTCAACTCTCAAGTGTATACTATCCCACCTCTCCTCATGCATTACATAAATTGTACGACATTGCTGCAACCTTCGATATGCATAGAGATTTTGACATGTTTAGGGAGTCTGTTGAGTTCATGGAACAAAAATTCAAAAAATATTGGGAACGTGTTCTACCTTTGTATTGCATAGCCGCTGTATTGGATCCAAGAGTTAAATTAGCTGGTGTTGAATATTTGCTTAAGGGTATAGGGGAAAATTAAGGGTGCATTCTGACATTATAACCATTCAAAATGTGCAAGCAAAAATTAACAACATATTTACTGCATATAATGAAAAATATGGAGGAGGCCAAACTGTATCCCCTACACCTTTAGCAAATACTACATCTGTATCACATGGTACTTCATGGGCAAGTATGATTAGCTACACCGGATTTGGTTTCGGTGCATCATCCACATTTTCAACACGCAGTGAATTGAAAAACTATCTGGAAACAAACTTTGCGGCATTCATTTTCAATGAGCAAGGTGGTGGTCATGATTTCAATAAGTTTGATATTTTGTCATTTTGGAGATCACAATCAAGAACTTTTCCTGTGCTTTCTAAAATGGCTTGTGATATACTAACCATACCAATGTCCACAGTTGCAAGTGAACAAGTATTTAGTTGCAGTGGTAGAGTACTTGATGAACGGCGTGCACGTATGAATGACGATATTCTGGAAGCAGTAATGTGCGTCAAAGATTGGGAGGATGCTCGTAGAAGAAGCCAAGAAGTTCAAGATGATTGGGTCGATGACTTTGAAAATCTGGACATTTCTGACACTCCCACTGGGAGTAATACGTAGTAATTAATTATGAACAACATTTTTTATTCTTTTTTTGTTTTTAGTAATTTTGTAAACATCTTATGTATAATTATCCCGATTGTACTCTTTTTTCCTTACCAAGGTTTTGTCCCACTGGGTTTTCCTTGGAAAGGTTTTTAATGAGGCAATCGTAAATAAAATATCTCTTTTTATATTTCTCTTGACTATTCAAACTTTTATATTTGTTAACTTGTTTAAAAATTCAAAAATAAAAATTAAAAATTATACGTTTAGATGAGTTGGCCTATTTAAACCCATAATGGGCCAAGATAGGCCGGCCTACGGCACGTCCCATGTAAAATTGGCCCGTGGGCCGGGCCGGGCCAAGATAATTTTAATATGGGCCGGCCTGGCCCGGCCCACGGCCCGTGTGGGCCTAAAGAGAACGGGCCGGGCCGGGCCGGACCGGCCCGTTCTTACATCACTACTGGGAACCGACGTAGAAAAACTCAGAAATAGTTCTATTAGACCATGAACATCTGATTTAAAGAATATTTTTATTTTTATACGGTTATAACCTTAAAATTTATAAAATTATAAGCGATGATCTAATATATAATGTATTATTTAGATTGAGTTTACCTGTTTTATTATTAATAAAATTCCAAGCTAATGAGATTAAATAAGATTACTCAACACATTTATCAAATTTTGTCGTCCTCTTTTCAGCATTTAACAAATTTTGTGGTCCTCTTCCCAGCATATAAAAAGATAGTACGGCGTTCAGTTCAAAAAATAATATATATCTGATTTGTTAATTCTAATAAGGATCTCGGATAAATCGATGCTTCAATTATTCTTTGCAATTGATCTTTCTAGAAAGCGCATGCTTAAAAAAAAATAAAAAAATCTTTGGTTGGACTTTATTGAAACTTGCCACGTCTTTGTTAGCCAATATATTTCTCTGACCAACACAATTGTACTGTCCTTTTCAAAACTCGACAGTATTATAATTTGAAGCATAATTTAACTGATTATCAAATAAATAAAAACTAGAAGTATTCGGTAACGGACATATGTACATTTGTAAAGTTGAAAATGGTTAACTAAGCGCGCACCATTGCAAGCATATATTCCTAATCCTGTAAGAGTACTTCATAGAACAAACAGCTAAAATAATATTATTGAATACATGTGAAGGATATATATAATTGTATAGGAACAGATAATTGGGATGATTTCACCTGTGTTCTAATAATATCATTTTGTATTAATAATATTATGTCATATTGATTAAAATATTTAACTGTATCATATCAAATTTTACTTAACAGGGCATAGTACCGAAATTAAAAGGACATGAACGAACAAAAACTAAAGTACAGATGAAATATTGAATCCATGAACGATTGCGTTAATCAGGATGGACATGCAACAAGCAAAAGAAATTAAAGAATTGGACGAATTGGATGGCCTTCCTTTGTTCATATTCATAATCTAATAGACGATGATGACGACGAAGAAGAAGTGCATATATGTTGGCTTTAGGTATAGGTTTTATTTAACAAATTAGTTAAAATCTATTAGTTTTAATTGCTACAGTATATTATAATATAAAATGAAATATTTTTTATAATATAAAATTTTTTTATATAATAATGTTTTGATTCTAATTTATAGTTCTAATTATATTCTTAAACATTCTCATATCAAACGTCTAAAATAATTAAATTCATTAAAGGATATGTTCCTGGCTACGAATCGATGGGACAGGGTTATTATTTTATTTTATTTATTTATTTATTTTTATAATCAGACATACGTAAAAGCGGCAGTGCGCTATTCTAGTGCTTCCAAAATTCAATATATAAGGACAGACAAATTGATTATAATACTTCTAATATTTGCAGTCGTACAAACTGGACAACAGATCATCACAAAAGCAAGCAATGATTTTAAAATTTCATAAAGTTTCTTTTGTGGGTTTGAACATCACAATTTAATTTTCTTTTTCATTCTACAATTGACTGTGCTCAGCAAAGAATAAAAATCTCTTTCTTAACTTATCTCGCCCACACCAACTGCGCTAGCACTAGTTAACTCAATAAAACTCAATAAATATGTTTTCTTGTAAATTTGAATTTTGTTTTGAACATTTTATATGTTTAATTTTTGAATTAAAGCCACAATGCAAGTTCTCTTTTGTAAAATTTAATTTTTTTTGTAACTAAAACTTTTTGTTTAAACCAAATCCTATAAACCACACTTTAGATACGACAGAGAAAAGAAACTGGCTTTTATCTTTATTTTTTAATTCTTTTGAGATTGAAGTACTGGTGAAACTATAAATGAGAATGCATGGATTACATGTACATATAATTTTTAGTTTTGTTTTATGATGTGGCTAATCAAATGTTGGTAAGACGAACAATACTAATTAATAAATATATTTTTAAAATTGTTGTCTGTTGTTGTCACATAGGATAAATAGTAAGAAAAATGTTCTCAAATATTATAATTTTAGAGAAACAATCTTCATCAAGATGTCACCAGCAAGTAGTGTCATAACAAACGTTAATTTGTGGGACTCATGATATCAATGTAAAGCGAGTAGTTATTTGAGGTATATGAATGCAATATATAACAATGGTAAATAATTTTTATTAAAAAAATGATCAATAGAATTAAAGGAGACAGATATTGAGATCATGATAATGGTTGAAGAATCATCCATCTATTTAAAAATTTAATACCGTTTTCAATTGGACTAAATATTCAAAGAATTTCAAAATTAACCAAGTCAATTATCAAAATTTGTAATTTAAAGACCAATATGCTAAACACATAAAGTTCGGAGGATTCCATGTAAAAAGGCAGCTATTATATAGCACTAAAATTGAACACTAGATCCCTAAAAATAAAAATAAAAATAAAAGAAAGAAATGCAACACAAGAACAACAATCTTGATTTGCTTAGCTAGAAAGTTACTAGACGACCTCTACATTGTTTATAGTTCTCTCACCCGTATGTGCACAAAAA
This sequence comes from Artocarpus hirsutus, assembly GCA_946598075.1. Taxonomy (NCBI): domain Eukaryota; kingdom Viridiplantae; phylum Streptophyta; class Magnoliopsida; order Rosales; family Moraceae; genus Artocarpus; species Artocarpus hirsutus. The sequence goes on along the minus strand of CAMOHE010033092.1, from coordinate 22,964 downwards.
AATATTGCAATTGATTTCTTTTGACCTTAACTGTCTTTTTTTCGAGAATTATATCCGTCCTTGATCGTAGGAATAAATTAATTGAGTGAATAGAATATTTTTGCACCCTACAAGTCTGGTTTCCCAAGCCATAATTAGTGATCCCTGCCTTTGCTTTCTTTCCTCAACTTTTATAGATTTTGGTTCATGGGCTTAAATTACCTTTTAATTATATTCAGTTGGAATCGTCTACATCGTAAAGTTTACAGTAGCTACAATTATAATCCTATACTAATTTAAGCACTAATTTGTTATTATCAGTGGGGTTGGAGAAAGACCTTAACAATATCTTCTTCTAAAAGGGGATACTGTTGAACTTTTAGTTCAGCAGTTGAAGAAAGGAAGGTAGTAGAATTGGCGAAAAGTCCGTGTGGGTTTATATAGTAAAAATTTTAACTATTCATGTATTTTTTAATTTTTTAATATATTTTATTATATTTAGATATTTAGTTATTTATTTTTATTATTTTTTATGTGATTCCGATTACATCCGAATAAGGATGCATTTAAAAGAACGCTTTTTCTTTTCTTTTTTTTTTTTACTGCTATTGCGCGTTCTTCACCGTACGAGTTTGAATTCGAGATTTGCTGCGACGTCAGTACAGGACGGACGATTTGTGGCCTTCGGATCCGCTGATTGAAGACTGGGCGAATGGCTAGGATCACGCCAAGCAAAGCGAGACCGCTGGGGACGAATGATGACAGATGAATTAGTCTGGGTATGCTGATCGGACGGCAGCTAAGGCGCGCATACATGAGAGTTGGTTCACGTGATTTAAATTGCTGTTGAAGATTCCCTTGACACACTGCAGGTGATCCGACGACTGAAACGAGACCTATGAAAATTTTTTACCGGGCCAAAAAAAAAAATCTTTATCTTTTAAAGTCTCGAGTAGAGTAATGTGAGTACAAGAAGCTGAATCAGAATAATTGATTAACGCTCGGGTTTGAGCATCATGTCTTTTCTTGGTAATCGCATGACCTTTTACGCGAGAAAAACTAAGATGGTGATCAAGTATAATCAAAGGGGACATTCGAGATCATCAACTGCGCTAATTATTAATTTAGAATTAATTCTTCAGCATGAGGTTAAAGATTCCCATTATATGATCAGCTTTCTAAAGATGGGACCACAAGCAAAAAGAAATTAAAGATTGACCAATTAGATGATTACTTTACTTTCTTTGCGAACCACATATGGTATCAAAAGTAAAAAGTACAAAGACCAAAGAAAATTTTTGTAGAAGACCTATTCTGTCAATTTTTGATGTCCTTTTCCTATGAAAAAAAAGACCAAGACTGTAGGGTTTTGCTAAATTATCCTCCTCCGGTTTTTTTTTCCTGACGAGTGTTGTTTTCTTCTTTGTTTTTTCCTTGTCTGGTCATTCTTTGCTTCCTTTATCATTCTTTTTTTCTTTTATTCTTTTTTTGTACGGCACATTGGTTCCAGGGTGTCTCTTAAGACTTCTGTCAGTTTCATTGAGAACCAAGTTACCTGACAATCAAGTTTCAACTTTTAACTCCTCCAATACAAAACTCTCCTATAATATAAAGCAAATATATATTGTAGTTTTAAGTTTTAACTTTTAAGTTTTCAAACATTTTAAACTTCTTATAACATACGATTGGTGTGATGAGGTTTTTGCTACTTTTTTGTGACGGTTTCATAGTTACAAAGATATTCTATCTACAAAAACATGTCCCATATTGACATTATCACTGCTAAAATATTATCAGTGGTTGATATTTATGAATAACGAAATCGTTATTTATTAATATTTTATTATTATACTTCTTTCTCGCATAATATACCCATTGTCAAATCCAATAAACATATAATTATATTAAGAAGTTTCATTCAACTCAATCAGCAATTGGCCGGGCACTAAAGCCACATGTTTGAAAATGAAAGACAGACCAAAGCCTAATACGAAAAGCTGTAACCATTGAGTTGCTGAACAAAATAATTGAATGCATTATATGACAAAAGGCAAAATACACGATCAGGGCCTACTAGGAAAACACCAACCTGCGCATATGATCTGGAATGACGTAAAAACGACGGCAGACTACTTTTTCAAAAATGAACTCAATATGGGAAGACTTTTTTAATTACCTGAATTCCAAATGCAAAACATACTGATTGCATTGAAAGACAAATCGATCAAATATTTCTTTAACACCGAAGCAACTTATAAAGAATTGTTAATTTGACGGAAAAAAATTCCCAGGAAGAGATCTTAAGTTTAAAAGATAAGGAAAAAAAGGTTCGAAACTCAGGATTTGAAGAGAACAGATTGAATACTGAAATTGCAGAAGTAACTAAGCTCATGTACAGCTGGCTATCTTGACATAACCGCACTAGAATTATACATGGAATGTTACTGGAACTTGATTACTGAATTAATCGTCTTTTTAACCACTAAAAGACTGAAATTGCTGAACTCATTTGCAACGGCAACAGCAGAGGAAAGATCCTATATTATGAGCATGACAAAGTAGTATAAAAGAAAAATGTCATTATAGTAGGAAAGTTACTAGTCCACTTTTATTAACAAATTATGATTATAATTTCACACAAGCCGAGTCCACCCATCTGAGCCATTGCCCTTGATTTCTCTTCTCTTGACTTCGATTCTGTACATTCTCTCCCCACTTCCCTCCTTGAAAAGGGAGAGGCAATCGCCGCTCTGCAGTTTCCTGTCCCGCACAAACGACAGCCAACCTGCCGAAAAGACGAGCTTGCGTCGGTTGGATCCGGTTCGGATATTCGACATCCGAAAAGTCCACGTGAGGCCGTTCTGGTTTCGGACGAGGAGATCCACTGCTCCGCCACTTTGCGAAGGAGGAAACTCCCTGAAGAAGTCGCTGGGAACCATCAATTTGCTCTCTACGTCTGTCTGAGTAAGAGACTTTGTGAAAACCATGCTGAAGGTTAATTTGGAGTAGTCAGTAGTACTTCAAAGTGAAGGTTTCTGCGTGTTTGATATGGTCGGGTTTGGATATTTATAATTGGACGAAAGGGCGAGAATACCAGTTAATTAGTTTGAAAAAGAAGAAATTCTTTTGTCGAACGAGGTAATGGTGGTGGGTCCTACGAGATAAAGATAATTACAAAACAAGAAAAGCCATTTATGGTTCAAAAAAGATCAGACATGGGTCCACGGGTGAAAAGGACCGCCGGTTGGACGTGTTAGTTGGGATGAATAGAAGGGCATATTAACAGGCTGTCTGGCTTGAGTTGTAAGAACCACTCAAGTATAAAAGAGTATAAAGCTCTCATATATTACAGTAACAATAAAAAAATTATTACAATATAAAACTCTCACATGCTACAGTAAAAATAGTTCTAACCAATAGTTTTGCCCATCTTTTCAAACACCCTTTTGTGACTTGTAAAATAAATTTTTTGTCTTGAAACAATTTGCATGTTTAATGTAGAAGTTACCATATCAAATAATAACAGTTATTTGATACTATAGTAGATGTCAAAATTTAATATGAAGCATAATATATGTTAATTATGATCAAACTTAACATTGTGTTAGAAAATCATTTTCCTGCTCAAATACTATAGTATAAACACCCTTGACAAGCACGAGATGCTCTACTATTTATATATAATAAGTGGATTTAGAATAATGAGACTTGCCCTTTGTGAGTAGAATTTGGTAATGCCAAGCACATCAAAATTTATGCTCTATGCTATGCAGGATCTTTAGCTATTGTTTCCATTTCTAGACGTCTAGTCACATTACAATCAAACAAGTTATATAAGTATATCAAAATTGAATTAAAAAGTGTACTTGTTTTCTCTTTTTTCATGCTGTTTTAGATGATGATCATATAGCCTACAACGTTGGTCGAATCTACTAAAAATTTGACAGTGATTCCGAAATTATTCACTAGCTTAGTTTTTCTTTTTGTTTTTTCTTTGGCTATATCTACAGGACATCATTATCCTTTTGCAGTTTTTAAACTATACTTTTTGGACCGTTGTGGTTTCCATTACTTTTCTTAGTTATGAACAGTATAAAATTTTCACATGCTACAATAATAATAAAAAAAATGCTACGATGTAAAACTCTCACATGCTATAGTAAAAACAGTTTTAACCATCCTGCCAAACACTCAAAATAGATAATAGAACTTGCTGAAGCTATTATCCGATTTTTCTTGGTGTAATTATTACACCAGTTGCTTGACAAGATAGATTTGTGAGCTTATGAAATTAATTTTAAAGTATAGTAGACGAACAACTAAAAAAGTTGAGCCCAAGATTTAAAAATTCATAATTTTTTTTTTTTGTTTAAACTCGGATTTAGATGATTCCTCTTCCTATATGTCTAGAGCTCAAAAACAAGTGAACAATCTAGATCCATATAGCCTAGGTAATTCTTCTACGAACATCGTGTTTTTGTAAGATTTGTAAACCACTTATGTTCATTTGGTGCACAAGTACAAATTGATATAGTTTTGAACCTATTATGGGGTTTGAATAATGGCTTTGGATTGACATTTAGAATGTAAAGATTTAAGTAAAGAGTACAACATCATATTACAGAACTAGTTTTGGATAGTATAAGAATTATGAGGAAACAACAAATGTAGTCTTGGGTTTGTATGGTTCAAATTGTTCAAACAATGGCACTTTTTTTTTTAGAGGGAAGAGAAGGGGCAAAGTTCTCAAAACTAGAGGTTTTGCCTATTTTAAACCATCTTTGTTTTGAACTTTTTCTTTATGTTCCTTACCAAATGTCATTCTAACTTGAACCTATAGGTTCAAATGACCAAAATTCATGTAATAAATACTAGCTAAACTTTTTAAAACAGTTGTTTCGATAATCTATATCCATATACAAATTTAGATTTTGTTCATAGCATGAAGTATAATTTGTTAATTTGTATATCTAAATGACAGTTTGAATCAGCACAATTCAAAAGGCTGTTGGATCTAATCATGATAAAGACAATACCCTATGTGTATGTTTTTTAGCATTTGTATCCAGTACTTAATTAAACTATATGAGCATTGCACCAATATCTTGTTGTGTTATAGTTTGTAATAATAGTAACCTGCAACATATATTGCATATCATTTGGGGTTGGGGCTGGGATTAGACTAATGAAGTAGGGCCGACATAGTGATCATCTCGACAAGCCAAGGTCGAGTTAAACCAAAAGAACGGGTTGGGGTTGGATTTGGACCTATGAATTTGGCTAAGGCCAAGACTGGATCGATAGATTGAGATTGGGGTAGGATAAGCATCAAAAAATAGGCTGAGGTCGGGGTCGGGATTGGGGCTAACGACAGGCTATCTCTCCTCACTTTATTCTAGGATAAAAACAAACTAATAAAACTAATTTTTTGGCCCAACCCCAACGAAGAATATGATTAGTGGATCTAACCTCGATGAAGATCTTGACTCATTGATCAGACTTAATCGGCCATCTTGACCCGTCGACCTGACATTTGTGGTGATCCCTGCTATCAACTCAACCCCAACAACAGTCCCTATTAGACCATGAAGGAAACTCCTACTCATTGGCCTAACCTTCACAACAATCTTGGCCCACCAACAATGATCTCGACTCGAATAAGATGATGATCTCGACTCATTGGCTGATCTTAATTTGTTGATGACCTTAGCTTTAGTTGTGAGTACAACCTAAGATTTTTGTTTTAAAAAATTGAAAAAAATAATTTTTTGTTCCTATAGTTACTATATCTAATAATCTCCATAAGTTTGGTCGACACTTTAATGGAATGGTTGACAGTATGGTCCAACTTTTGTTTCGTTTTGGCAACTGTCGCTGATTATAATTATTGTATACCATTGGACAATATGATATTCGTGAATTGCTCATATATTTCAATTAGGTATTTTAATACGAATGCTTATTTAAAAACCCACGTGGGGTATGGTCTTCACGATGATAGGATTTTAAATAAAGTGTACTATGAACAGTGAATAAAATCTGAATCCGTCTTTTGATAGAGTATTGAAAACAACAATTTTAAAAAATAATTTTTTATAACAAATTTTACAAAAGCTCGATGATTATTTAAAATTTTTTATAACAAATTTTACAAAAGCTCAATGATTATGGAAGAACTACTTAGGCTACATGATGTAGATACAATTCTTTTTTCGCTACAAATGCACAAGAAGAAGAATTTTCTCAATCAAAGCTGGAATTGAAAAGTTATGATTGTTTTTTTAATTTCAAGAGGCAAAAAAAAAAAAAGGAGAATGCCATGCTATAATAACTTCCAATCAAAGTTGTCAAATTTTGGTGCCGATTTAAAAATGGCAAGCTCTTTAATAATACACGTGTCATTTATTATTACCGACACCCAATTGTTTTAAAATATAGAAGGTAAAAAAATATTCTTATGCTTCTACATATGAATTTTACCTTTGTGCGCCTAAAATTTACGACATCATACAACTGAAAAAAGAAAAGGCCTGCTTTGTAGAACTTTTATTTAAATTCACTGTATGCGGCACGTGGACTATTGTGCACCTAGAAGGTAATGATTTCACCAAAAAGTCCATGTACAGCAGACAAACAACCGGAATACACACTACACAGGTAAAGCCGGTCAACAATCTTGGGCCAGCTGGCAAATCTTTGGAAACCTGTCATGCCAAATCTGCTTAATAGACTTCACTCATGCACATATAGCCACGTGGATTTTGAATATAAACATCTGTTGTACCTTAAAAATGACCTTTTTTCTTTTTACTTTTATTATAAATCTTTTTTGTTTTCTCTAGCCAGCTGGAATCCAGTTGATAGACGAAGTACGGACCAAAATGATACTGCTAAAAAAGAAAAAAGAGACCAATTGGAGTGATGGACCAATACATGCGGGTATATAAAAATTTTATATTATAATAATTTTTTTTATTATTATTATAATATATAAAAATTTTATATTATTTATAATTATATTTATAATAAAAATTATAGTTTCTATTACTCAATCAAATACGAGGTTAATTATGTATTTGACTCATCACATTGCCGACATTTAAAAAAGTTGGAAAAATTGCATTGGTAGTTTGTCAGCTTTTGCTGTCCTTTTCCAACATAGAAAATATAGTACGGTGTTTCCAACAGCTTATATTTATAATTTATGAATTAGAGTCGTAATTCAAACATTTTTGCAAAATTTATTTCTTTACAATTAAATTTAAACCAAAACTTTTTGTTTAATCCTAAACCTGTAACCCACACACTCAATAAGATTGGAGAAAGAAATTAAACTGGCATTTATCTTTACCTTTTAATTCCTTTGAGCTTGAAGTACAAGTGAAGCTATAAATTAAAATACACGCATTACATGCACATACATATATTTTTAGATTTGTTTTATGATATGATTAATCAAACTCTGGTAAAACGGACAATACTAATTAGCAAATATATTTTTAAAATCGTTGTCTGTTGTTGCCACATTAGATAAATATTAAGAAAGATGTTCTCAAATATAAGCCCTGTTTGTTTTTGTTCTTACAATTTTTGAAAATATTTTCGCATGCTTTTGGAGGCAAAAGTTTTAAAAACACTATCAGTACAATTCTTCAAAAATTTTTATTTTTTAAAATAAAAATATTTTCATTTATTTTGAAAACACTACCAAACGGCTCCTATGGTTTTATAGAAACAATCTTCATTAATTTGTCACCAGCAACTAGTCTCATGAAATAAGTTAATTTGAGGCACTATAATGATAACAATGGTGCATAGATTTTATTAAAAAGAAAAATGGTCAATCAAATTAAAGGAGACAAATATTGAGATAAATTGTAGAAGAATCGCCCATCTATTTAAAAATTTAATACTGTTTTCAATTGGACTAAATAGATGCAAAGAATTTCAAAATTCACTAAGTCAGTTATCAAAATGTTTTAATTCAAAGACTAATGTGCTATAAACATAAAGATTTGAGTATTCCATCTAAAAAAAGGCAGCCATTATAAGCACAAAATTGAGCCCTAAATCCCTAAAAACAATGAAAAATGAAATAAAGAAATGCAACACTAGAATAACAACTTGATTTGTTGGGCTGGAAAGTCACCAGACGACATCTGCGTTTATAGTTCTATCACACATGGGCATAAAAAAAATATTGCAATTGATTTCTTTTGGCTTTCACCGTCTTTTTTTTTTTTTTTTTTTCTCGTGAATTATATCCGTCCTTGATCTCAGGAATAAATCAATCGAATGAAAATAATATTTTTGCACCCTACAAGTCGGGCTTCCCACGCCATAATCAGTGATCCCTGCCTTGTTTTCTTTTCTCAACTTCTACTGATTTTGGTTCATAGGCTAAAATTACCTTCTAATTGGTATGAGGGTTCCAACAAATTCCAACGGCTACAATATAAAGCTTATATATAATAGCTACATCACAATTTTTAAACAAATGATAATTGAAACTATTGGTTTAAACTCTTTTGTTAAACAACTTATTTATCTTTTTTTTTTTCTTTTTTAATTAGAAAAGTACTAGTTGTGTCCTCTAAACACTAGTTTGGAGAACTTTTCGTATCATAAAAACAAACATCTTAAAATGTGTTTGGGAATGTGGTTAGTACTAAAACATTATTGCATATGAGAACTTTATACTGTAACAGTTAAAACTTGTTATCGAACAAAGCCTGACAACAATTATATATATATATATATCAATAAAATCTTATACAAATTAAAAGCAGCCTCTTTCTAGCTGTAAAAGGCAAAATAATATAATTGAAGAGAAAAAGTAAACTAACTTCCAAACCAATGTACGATTCGATCTAATTGATCTAACTCATACAAAAGCCGCTGAGCTACGTTTCATTGAGGGAGTGAAAGAAATTATTTTAGGGTGTTTGAAAAGTATGGTTAGAACCAATAGTTTGAATTAATTTTGATTAATAACACTTTAACAGAGCCTTATATTATAATAACTTTTTGCTTTTTATTATAGTTGCTAATAGCTTTATACTCTTTATTGATCGAAACCAATTGGTTCTAATTGAGAGCCAAACAACCCTATTGATCAAGATGGACATGAAGAAAATTAAAGAAGTGGACCAATTGGATGACCGTCCTTTATTCACATTCATCACGTAGTTCAGAAATGATTAAACCAAGGATATTTAATAACAGATTTGTTGGACGAAGATCTATTTCGTCAACTTTTGCCGTCCCTTTCCAAAACGATATAATAATGTCTAAATAATGAAAGACTAAAACTGCCAAACTCATACTCAACTGGATTACAATGGCGGCAGGAAAAATTCTCTTGACAAAGAGTACAAGAGAAATGTCATGTTTGGGTTGATTTATTATTTAGTATTCAGTCTACAAATATCGACCAGTCCACGGAGTAACATTAGTATATTAACCCCAAAGAAAACCCAAGAAGCTTCAATGTTCTTGTAACATTTGTATTAATACTTCGAATTAGTATTGTTTTATTAATTTATTGTAGCCTAGCTTGCTAGAATCCTTCCAATTACCAAAATGAGCTTATTTTCTACGTGTGTGATACATCACATTGAGAACCTATGTACAAAAAAAAAAGTGAAAAATTGTTCTACTATATCATGATTCATGAAGATCTAATTTACCAATTTTGTCCCTGCCCTTTTCCTACATAGAAAATAGTACGGTATTCTGTGATAATTTTATTTTTTTTTATCTGTTTCAACTTTTTATAATGATCTGGTACAAACCAATGCTTCAATTATTCTTCGCAATTTTCTTTCTAGAAAGTTCATGCTTTCCAAAATATTTGGTGATATTTTATTAAAGAACTTCTCATATCGTTATCACAAGGTTCTTTATTTCTTTAACATTAACCAATATATTTCTTTGACGAACTTAGCTTGTCCTTTTCAAAACTCCAGAGTACTATACGTTTCAAGCATGATTTAATTGAATAAATAAACATAAATATTCAACGACGGACATTCACATATATATATACACACACACACATTTGTTAAGTTGAAAATGTTGTTTGCATATTCCTAATTTAAAACTATGAAGTAATTCATAGAACAAAAAAATGGTGACGTGTGATTATCAAGAATTAGTTATTCAAATTTTTGTTGTACATTTTTAACGTTAATATTACATTAAACAAATGTCTTATATTTCTCATTTTTACATGCCCTATAAAATGACACTGCATTCAAGATCAATATTATATATATAACATTTATATTTATTTATTATCAGATGCGCATAATTTAGCATCTAGGATTGGATATACGTGGGACCAAGTAATCATCATCGCATTATCATTCTTTTTTTTAATTTTTTTTTTGTAAGGCACATAGATTCTAGGATGTTTCCTGGGAATTTTATAAGATTTATTGAACTCCTTGTCATAAATGATGGGTAGATGGCATACTAATATTGTCAAAAAATTAAAATAAAATAGATATAAAACTTTACGAGAAGCAGAATATGATTTTAGAGGGGACTAGGTATAATTTTAAAAAAGACAAAATATAATTTTTAAATATAATATTGAAAGGAAAAAAAAATTCAAAAGGAGCAACCATTCTAATCCATATATAGCTCTGCTCCTAGAAGTGACCCGTGTGATGAGGTTTTCATTACTTTTTCACTATGGTTCTAGTTACAAAGATATTCTACCTAGAATAACATGTCCTACTAACCGGCCCTAACGATAAAATATTAACAGTAGTTTATATTTATCAATAACTATTTTTTTACTATTTTATTATTATATACTTCTTTCATGCATAATATTCCCGTTGTCAAAGCCAATGAACATATAATTATATTAAGCAGTATGTTGTTCTAGATATTAGAATACTATTCAACTGATCAATCACCACTTGGTGGGGAGCAAAATAATTGAATGCATTATATGACAAAAAGGCAAAATACGAGATCAGGGCCCACTAGGTACATCATAGAATAACTCTTTCAAAAATTCAGCTCAATATGAGAAGACTTTTTTGATTACCTGAATTCCAAATGCGAAACATACTGACTGTATTGAAAGACAGATCCATCAGATATATCTCTATTACCGAAGCAACTTATCAAGAATTGTTAATTTGACCCCAAAAACATTTTTTTTTCCAGGAAGAGAGCTCAAGCTTATAAGATTAGAAAACGAGAAGTTCAAAATCGTCTTTTGAACTTCTTAAAGACTGAAATTGCTAAAATCGTTTTCAATTGTATTGCGACAGCAACACGCAACACACGCAACAGGAAAGATCCTATATTATGAGCGTGACAGAGTATACAAGAGAAAAGTCATAGTGGGAAAGTTATCAATGCATGTTTGGTTTGAAAAGCTAGAAATTTTGTTATCAAAGAAGGTTATAATGGTGGGTCCTACGAGATAAAGACAAAGAGCACGAAAAGCAGAAAAGTTGTTCACAATAATTCTCGTTATGATTAACGCAATTTTTAAAAGTGTGATATAAGTACGATAAAAATAAATATAATTTTTAAAAATATGATATAATATTTAATTTTTTTTTATATTTTTTACAAATTATTACTTATAATTATTCTTAAACGACATGAGATTGCATAATTTACACTTTTTTGGCCTTTTTTTTTTACTCAAAAGAATTATTTTTATCCCAATTTATTTATTTATTTATCGTAGCCTAGAATCCTCGACGTAATGGCCGCCAAGATGATATTGCCGGAAAAGAAAAGAAAATTAGCAAAAACAAATGGACTGATGTACCAAGATGAGCTTAATTTCCATGTGTGTGGTAAATCACCTTGAGAATAGATGCATATAAAGAAGTGAAAAATACTTCTATTGGATCATGGTTCACGAGGATCTACTAGTCTGCGATTCTTTTTCCTGTCCTTTTCCTGCACAAAAAGTTAGTAGTACGGTGTCTTGTGATAAAATAATTGCTATCCGTTTTAACTTTTTATAATGATCTAGAATGAATCCGTATGCTTCAATAATTCTTCACAATGGTCTTTTTAGATTGCGCATGGTTTCCAAGAGGTTTGATGGGATTTTATTAACGAACTTGTCATATCGTTATCACAAGCTTCTTTATTACTTTAATATTAGCCAATATATTTCTTTGACGATCTTTTCCAAAACTCAACAATGTATGTTTTAACCATAATTAGTTGAATGAATAATTAAAATATTCAGGACGGGCTGTGTATATACATTTCTTAAGCTGGAAATTTCGCATGCATATTTCTAATTTAAAAACAATGACGTGTAATACCAAGAATTTATTATCCAAACCATTGTTGTAACATTAATATTACATAAAACAAGTACCATATTATATTTCTCCCTATAAAACATTACATTCAATACCTACTACATATATATATACACACACACATATATATCAGATGCACATAGTTTAGCATCCATAAATGGATATACGAGGGACCAGGAAATCATCAGTACTGCACAACTTTCAAAAGCTAAATATAGCGGCAGACAAATTGATCATGATACTTCCAATATAATTGGCAGGCCTTACAAACAACACAAAAGGATCACAAAAACAAGCATTAATGGACTTCGAAAGTTTGAAACTTCATATCTGATCATTAACTTATCTAATAAAATATTGAAACAGAACCGGGTTTTTATCTTTACTTCAATACAAGGGCCGCTATGAATTAGATATAATGAATGCGCAAATATTTTAAAATTTATTTTATGATCTGATTAATTAAAACCTTAATAAACGTACAATATTGATGCACATTTCTTATTCTATAGTTGTGTGTTGTCATCTTTCTAAGTTGTCAAATACGAAACGAATAGACAACATCGGTCAATACAATTATACACAAACACACATGTATATAAAGATTGGTCAGAAGAAAAGAAGACGGGTCAATAAGATGAATTAAGCAATAACATATTATAAGTGTGATCCTAACTACCACCTAGCCATACAAAAGAAAAGGTGTTACCATTATATAGTACTGAAATCCATCAATAGCATGACAATATTAATTTGCTTAATTAACTAGAAAGTCACTACACGAAATCTGCATGTGATCACACGTAGGTATGTATATATATATAGGAATTTGAGCATAATTGGTGGTCGTTGTCTTTGTTTTCTTGAACTTTACAGATTTTGGTTCATATGCTCAAATTAAGTTTTTCTTTTTGAATTTTTTTAATTCAAAAAAGCACCGGGAGAACTTTCATACATAAACAAATAAAAAAACATTTTAGACAGAAAAAAAAATTTGAAAATTAATAGTCTGTTTGGGAATACAAAACCAATTTTTAGTTCAAATTTTGTGAGAAAAATATTGTACCAATTTTTGTTAAAATCACAAAAAGTAATTTTAACCTCATTTCTAAACAGGTTATAAAAGTTACCTTATACAACTTCTCAAAAGGCGAAAACAAAAAGATACTTTCGTGTAAAATAAAAATGATCAAAGACAAAACTTAACATTTCGTAAGAAGGAAAATGGAGAGAAAATGAGATGTAGAAATGAAAATTAGGAAAGATGTAATGTGTATATATAATATATTTTTGAAAGTGACGTGTATATATATATATATATATATATATATTTTTTTTTTTTGAGATCTCACTAAACTCTCTTTTTTATACTCCTCAAAAATTACATCAGGCTTTGCAACCGCTAATCTGAAAAATCTGGATAGCTAACAAATTCTAAAAATTTTATTTAGTGAAAAATAACGTTTTATAACCTTGGGTGGGAGTCCCACCCTCCCATAGGTGACGAGCTCCACGAGTGAGTACCACCAATAAGGACAAATAAAAACTGCCCTTTAGTAAAGTATACAGTTTAACAAGCCTAAGTCAGTTATGCTGAGCTAGACCATCAGCTTGATTGTTTTTCAGTACAATGGAATGCATGAAATTTCTTTGGTATGATTTGTCGGCTTCTTGAATTTAATTTTTTTTTAAGTTGTAAATGATTTGTCAAGAAAGTTATGGCGCTCTGTAAAAGATCTCTATATCTATGATGGGGGTACATGGTTTTTATTTTAATGCGCATTTCATAATCTTATGGCCTGGTTATGGGAGACAGTTACTCATTTGATCAAACCTTTCAAGGTCATTTTAGTACAAACACAACGGTAAAAGCAAAAGCATCCTTGTCTATGCTGACTTTTCGGTAATAGGTACCGATGATAAACTAACAATTTTTATGAAAATTAAAATTTTCCAGGAAAAAAAAAAAATCTGAATCACTTTCCAACTAGCTACAACGTGTACCGCTTTGAAAAGATGTTTCACTAGATCTGAAATTTTCTCTACTAGCCATGACAATTTTTTCAATGGATAGAGCACTCACGAGAGAAGTACAGAATTTTCCTTTTCTTTTTTCCTGGGGATGGCGAAACAAAAGTTGAATTTTTCCGGGGATGACGAAACTAAGGTTGAATTAGAAATGGGTTAGAATCATAACTAGAACCAATTTTAGTTAAAAATATTATAATTTGTGAAAATTTTATAATATAGTAATTTTTTACATTTTACTATAACATGTAAAAAATTTTTACTTTTTGAGCCTAAATCACTTTGACAAACACCTTAAGTTCTCAATTGATTATGCAAAATCGATAGAATTTCACAAAATTTTGGCAGGTCAAAGGGACCTTGGAGACCATTAGAGATTGTTAATTTAGCATCAATATTTGTTCTTCATGAGGTCAAATTTTTCCGGAAACATGGACCGTCTTAATCAAGATGGACAACAAGCAAAAGAAATTAAATAAGTGGACTATGCCTTTGGATGACTTCCTTTGTGCATATTCATCACGTAATTCAGAATATCGTAAAAAAGGAGAGAAGAGTTTTTATTGGACGATCTACTTGGTGCTCGTTTTCTACCCCTTTCCTTCAGAAGATGCAAGTCGAAGAAAATAAGGTCTTCTTTTGCTGAAATCATCTTGTTTTTGTCTTTGTTTTTTTTTTTTTTTTTTGGCCTTTCTATATGATGGGTCCCACTCCAATCTTTTGGGCGATTATTGGATTTGGAAATGTTGAATCGGCAGAATAGCTTTTGGAAACTTTTCTCAGTTGGTCAGTGAAGGGATATGTTCAAAACATCATCGTGGTGATTGCATCATGGGACAAGTTCTTGATAAAGGTCCAACCAAACGCCTTGGTATGCGTGTCTTAAAAAAACAAAGGTGAAAAAAAAAAAAAAAAAAGCAGGCAGAAAATTGATGCAAGATATAAAGGATAAAGAAAAAGCGACACTTGTACAGCAAGAAAATAAAACAAAAACAAAAACAATAACAATAACAAAAAACAAAAAACAAAAAAGTTGAAATTCAATCAGTCCGAACATGCTTTTGGTAGCCATATATAGCCATCAGCAAATATAATACGTAAAGTTGAATAACTTTGATTTAAAGATATAAAATTGGTGAAAATCGAGGTGCACGTCAAAGAAGTCTTATGAGATTTTTTTTTAATTATTGTTTTGTTTCAATATAGATTAATGGGGTTTAAACCCTATACCGAACAAGAGTGGAGCTAAGCATTTTTTCAAGAGCGTGAATCGAAGTAAAAATTTTGAACTAGAACTACAATACATTAGTGTTTGACCTAAGCTTATCAATTTGTATTCTTCTTTACTTGATCCAAAAAAACTAAGCTTCTAATAGAGAATTAATTTTTTAAAGTTAAAAGTTAAATGATTTATAAATTTATATAATAGATAGTTGATTTTTGGTTTATTTAAGAGCCACATTATGATTAAAAAACAAAAACAGAGTTTAAGTGCGAATGTATCCGAAGCCCCTAACAATATTAGGTTAGTTGTTCGATTTAACTCCGTGAATAATATCTAGAAATGAAGGGTACAAATATGTATGTATTTTACATTTATGTGCTATGGTCTAGCAGTACAAAAAAAGATATATATTCGTTCCAGGGTATGATTAGAAGCGACAAATTATAGCAAAAAAAAAAAAAAAAAAATCGCATGTTTGATCCGGTTTGTAGGTTCGCATCACAGTTCGAACCATTTTATACAATATTTTCTCTCACAAAAATTTATATTTTCGTTCAAACCTATTAATCGAACAATTTTCATTCAAATTTTCCGTTGCAACCTATGAACCAAAAAGCACTTAACATGACAATCTTAATATAGTTATGTTTTATATTTTGAACTATTGATCTTGAAGGTGGCTATACACCTACATCTGCATACATACATATACTAGTACAATACTCTCTCTTTGCGCTGCCCTTGACTGAACGCTCAAAAACTTGGAATAAATTTTTGCATATATAATACCGAACTGGTTTACTAATCGGTCGCTTTCTTTTATTTATTTAATTATTTACTGTTGTACTACCTTGAATAATAACACATGGCAACAACCCTTCATGATACATACAGTTTGGTAAAAGCAAGCAAACTTTTTATTTTTTATTTTTTTGGAAGGTGCAAACTTAATCTCAAAGATCAATCAAGACATCTTGATTCTCTCATTGAAAAGGACCCTGTACGAAAGCATGATCTGGTTCCTGATTTTATGTCTGCAGTTGTAGATAAATATAAATATATATATATATATGTGTGACAAAATCAATTCTAACTAAAAGTTTAAATTGCTACAAAGCATTAATATACACTTTATCAAAAATGATATATAGTATATATAGTTTTTAGTTTAAAAGTTTAAGTTTTAACTACACTACTTCTACACTACTTCTCAGAAACATTAAAATCTAGAATCTATTTGTGCTTTGGATAAATATCTTTTGTGAGCCGTGGATATGGCAGCCAGATTGGACCTAGTTTAAGGTCATGATTCGGCTGGAACAACCACAAAGTAGAAATATCATCGCCTTGTCTATTTGATGTTTCCACTTTAGGCACTGAAGATGGGACCAAAAATTCAACATAGAGAACTTCAATTTCTCATCACAAAACTACTACCGACGAAACATAAACAAAGTGCTCCCTAAATAAATTAATTTACAACAAATGGCGATAGCAGGAAAATCTCATTGTATCAATGGTCATTAATTAGATCAAACGGTATGGAGTCAAGTGGGTGAGATTTGAGTTTAAGCGAATGCCTAGATATCATGAATTGTATTAAAATAAAATATTTATGTCCACTGTCATATTATTAAACAATGGATTGACTTTCATCATTTGCAAAAAAAGTTTTACACTACATGTCACTTACAAGAATCAAAACAAAAGTAAAATTATCAAATAAAAAAATAGCTTGTAGTATTTTCTCAAAGAATTTTTTGTTATATGGTATATTTTAATCTACAGTTCAAAAAATAGCATTTTTGTGAAGCACCTATTATAATACAATCTTGATTGGACCAACCAAAATCTCAATTATAAAGAGAGATTGAAATATAAAGTAAATTAGCCCAAACTTTGTGGCATAACAACACCATGCGAAGCTTTGGAGGTTATTTTTCACGAGGCCTGCAATTTTGTTTCTTTACAGAAACGCTGGAAATCCCTGCCATGAATTGATTTATATCAAAAATTCCAAGAATAGGTGATTGTCGGTAGTCTACCATAATACCTATAGGTATTGTTCTGTAATGTTTAAATTTTAGACAAGCGGCACTCCCATGATACTTTGAGGTATTGCGCCGTGTTACTAAACCTTCCGGCAACCCGCAATTGCCGACCCAAGACTGTCAACACCTGAGCATGATACTTGTCAGTGGAAGATTGTTAGCACGGCGGTTCGGATTGTGTTACCATTAGTTTTCTCACTTGAAAGTCACAAAAAGGTTAACTGTAAACTATACCTCCTAATCTTAGTTATTTTTTGATTTATTCCTTTATTTTTAGAAACTACAAATGTATCTTTTAAATTTTGAAAAACTTGTTTCAATTTTATCCTTTATAAATTTTTTGACAAGAAAAAAAAACATGAAAATGCAATAAAGATAATCTTAATTAGATCAAATTTGTTTTTAAAATATTTTTTTTCTTGAGAAATTTTTTTAAAAAATATTCTTACATTTAAAAAGCAATGAAACTTAAGGTCCTTTTTCTAAAATGATACGTTTTGTTTTAAGATTTTTATATTTTTAAAGCTATAAAATATGGCTCATAATTGTTTAAAGGTAATTATATTATTTTGTCTAATTTTTTTACATTCATAAGGATGGAATCGAAATTAATTTTTTAAAATTCAAATGATACCTTTGTAAGTTTTAAGAATAGATGGACAAATTGACAAAATAATTATGAAGTGTAATTATATAACTAATCCTATCACAAAAAATATACAAAAATTAAAAGGCACACAAACATAACACAAATAAAAAGCTGGACATGATGAGACTAGATGACGAGATCAACCTGTTTGCACCCTGCTGAAAATCTTTACAAATATATACATTTGGGAAGGTAGTTGAAACTACAATTTTGAACAAAAAATATAGTAACAAATGAGAGAAAACACTATAAAAAAATTACGGTTCCAACTGTGCTCTCAAACAATTTTTTAGTACAACAACCGCCGCTCCTTTC
Organism: Artocarpus hirsutus; assembly: GCA_946598075.1. Lineage (NCBI taxonomy): Eukaryota > Viridiplantae > Streptophyta > Magnoliopsida > Rosales > Moraceae > Artocarpus > Artocarpus hirsutus. Next base: position 4,403 of record CAMOHE010033092.1, on the reverse strand, counting down.
TCTCATCTGGGCAATTTATCCAAATATATATACCTAGTATTAACACGTACGACAGACATTTGTTGTTGTTGTTGTTGTTGTTGTTGTTGTTGAAGGAGACTCTTGAGACACAAGTTAATCAAGTATAAAATGTATTACTACAATATTATGTTGAAGTCGTTCAATTCTCACGAAACAAACTCAAGAAAAGGATGAATTGGCTAGAACAATATAAAAAGAGGAAAGATTTATTTATGTGAGGGTAATATACTCATTTTGAAGGGTGATCAAAATAAAGAAATTAGTCGACAAGCAGAATTAAAACACCCAATTCAAAGGTGCATAAATCTGACTACATAAGGGCACTTCACTAAATTTCTCATTTCCCTTTGTGATTTAATAGATACATAAAACTACAACACATGCACATACAGTAAATTTGATTGGGGAGATATGCTTTTTGCAACGTCAAAAATGAATCCGTCACTTGTCAATGGTATTTTCTATAACTATTCTTAACTTAAATTGGGCGCTTAACAAATTTACCACAAATCAATTGAATTTGTTAATGTCATGAAAAAAAAAGTTCATATGGAAAATGGCATGCAATTATATTTATCATACTAAATATATCCCTAATAATATTATACTAAGATACCAGCAGTAGTCAATGGTAGGTGCTAATATCCGACCATGATACTGAGAGATATCACAAACTGATACTGACAATTCCAATAATCAACGATATTGTGCCAGCGATTGTCAGTATCCTACTAGGATACTTGAAGATATCCCACCATAATATTTAAAATTCTAGTGACTGAAGACCGTCAAATTGAAGGTGGCTGACGATGCTACCTTTATTTTTCTCACCGGATTGCGTAAAAAGAAATCCAGAAAGTGACATAGATATTAATTGTATCAAACTTGTTGAGGAATTAAAATCCCACAAATTACATATTTATAGAGTACCATCCTGACACTTAAAAAGTTGTACACACTATCATTCGTATTTCATATTTAAATTATATTGCACTTAAATTGATAGAGTTAAATTGAGAAATTTCAAAGTTTAGGGGATAAATTAAAATGTTTTTCAGGGTTAAAGGTTTTTTTCCCCCAAAAAATTTGAAAACCTATGCATACATGCGTCCATACGTTCATGCATTTTACGAAACACTATAGGTCTCATATGATGTTTGCTTGTTTTTAAATGTGTTTTTACTATATTCTCGCCATAATGTCTTTCAACTAGATGCTATCGAAGATGGGAGATTGCGTTGCGGCAAATCTGGTAGATTTTTTGTTGTGATCTACTAGATTATTATTATTGTTATTGTTATTATTTTACTAAGGAAGTAATTTCAGTAACCCATATCGCTAACTTACTCAAAAAGAAGAAGAAATGAAAGAGTCATTTTTCGGAGACAGAAATGAAGGATGCATGTTCAAATGTTATTTGTGTGTTTTCCCCAAAGGTATGCCTATTTTACTTAAAATTACAGTACTTGACAAATTCATGAGCATGGACTTGAAAGATAACATTTTTTTTTTGAAATATTTTAGGAATTAAAAATTTACATAGAATTTGTAATAATATTTTCACGTTTAATCCTAGAAAAGTCCGTACGTAGGTTTTTTTTTTGCCTAAACAACTCCTTTATATTAATGACGATTTTGAATGTTTGTCATTTATATTGGTCACCATTTTACATTGTTTGTTATATTTCAACTATTACTAAAATTCTTAGTATACTTGTGTCTGGTGAAAATTTGCCAACAATATTCTCTTGTTAAACACTCACGGTAAATGGAATTATGTGAGTTAAAAGCAAGAGAAAGAACAAAAAGGCCGAGAAATTATAATAATTCACAAGTGAGAGATACGTTCATATTGAGAGAGAATTTTATCATTTTGCTTGAATACATGTACCAAAGACTAAAGTCCTGTTTTTGAGGTTTTTACCTCTATTTATAGTTGCAATTTGCGCATAGAATAATTAAGGAAAATAAAGAAAAAAAATCTCAATTAAATAGGAATATTCTCTTGCTTGATATGTTCCAACGGCTTTCCTAGATCTTTAGTTTGACTTCTTTCCCAAAATTCGTTCCTTTAGTGGAGATTTGGTTGCCTTTTTCCAAATTCAAACTCACATATTTGTGTTCAATGAACCTTAGTTCTCTCGACTTCCTGCTTTTTGGACCTTATCTTGGCTGACCAGGAGAGCTTTCTTGAACTCACCCTCCAGCTGAGTCGTTCCCCTGGACTTGGGCTTTTAACGGGGTTCTTCTTGATCTCAACTTTAGCCCTTGAGTCGTAGAGATTACCCAAAACAAGCCTTACACTAATTACAAACATTTCTGTATGCTTAAGTTGGCCATATTTAGATTTTACACTTTGATGCGTCTTCTACGTATTCATTATTGTTATAAAAAATAAATTAAAAAAATGTTGAAAAATACGATTCTACAATTATTTTTATTTTTATTGCAATTTCAAAGTTAAATAAGAGAAAAAAAAATTGATATAAACTTGATATAAACTCTGGAAGTTCCATCTTAAAGACATCCAAAATTCAGTAAAAAATATATTTTAAAAAATGAAGTATAAAAAGTTGAATAAATCAAATTTTTCTCTAGCTCAAGGGTTATCATATATTTACAAATTGGTTTTTGGGGGTTCCATATTTTATTATCAAATCATAAGAATGATATGAATCTAGGTGGTCAAGTTCTAAGGTATACTTTTGACTTCCTTTCCCTCTAATTCTCCATCTCCCTTTCACGATACGTACATTGTTCTCTCTCTATTCTTTAATAATTCTTGGCAAGTAAATTATACTGACACCTCTTATATTCTACTTAATTATAGAGACACCCCTTGAATCAAAACTAATCACATTAACATCTCATGTATTTAAATTTGTTAATTTTTTGTTTAAGATGACCCTATTTAATCTCAGTCATTGATCTACAAAATCAAATCACAACTATTGATTTGAAAGAAAAAAAAACAAAAAAAAAAAAATCTAATAAAGCAACCTAGCCAAACAAGCCCCAAACCACCCTCCCCTATGACCCCTTCCTCCCAACCTCCCTTCGACCGTCTGCCTATCCTTGCATGCCTAGCTGCCACTTGCCCATAGTCCGCCATCTACCTGCCACGAAGTCGGCCATCCGGCCACCCTTCTCTCTTACTAATCCTGTTGCCAGCTCATGTAGCCATGAAGCCCGTCCCCAACCCCTTCCGCCACAAAGCCTGTTGCCGTGTGTGAAGCTTGTCACCCACCCCTAATGTAGCGCCTTTAAGTGGGGGTTAACAGTTTTTAATAAATTAAATAAAGATCTAAAAATAAAAATAAAACTTCAAAACAAATTTGTTCAGGACTTAAATGAAAACTCTCAAATAAAAAAAATATATAAACAACAAATAAACCACAGTTAATGTAGCACATTTAATTTAATAATATAAAACTGTCGTCATCATTATTCAAACCCTAAAGATGTAATGCCTCCTTTTACGGATGTCACAGATGTCGTTACTTTCATTTCGTAATGTTTTTATTTATAAGATAAACTATTTAATTAAAAAGATAAATTGAGAACATAACCTAGGATCCATGCATTTTATTATTTTTATTATTATTATTATTATTATTATTATTATTATTATTATTTTTAAATAACTTAATCATTATATAGGGCCGGCAATTTCGGACACGGCACGATGACACGATACGAAAACGACACGAGATAAACGGGTTTGAACCGCACGTTTATTAATTGTGCCATAAATGGGTTGGCACGAATAACACGAAAATAAACGGGTTGGATTCGTGCTAACACGCTAAACACACCTTAACACGTTTAATAAACGGGCCGTAAACGTGTTGACACGGCACGACACGACCCGCCCATTTGTAACATATTTAAACTTAAAAATAAAAATATTTGAAATATTTATAGTAAGTTAGTATTAATTAGATATTGAGTTATAATAGATATAAAAAGACATTTACAAAAAAAATGTCCATTTTTTTTCTTTTAATCCATTGATAACTTGTTAGAGTTTTCTTGAACATGGTCTCCTACCTCATGAAATGACACTATAACTCAGTTTAGTCGAATATTATAATACCCCTTGAACTAATTATTAATTTAAAATTGCATCTATCTTTTTTTCTTTTTTAAATATTCATCGTGCAATTAAGTCTATGCCAAAATTCAGCATGCCACATGTTTTTTTCTTTCTTTTTTTTCCTCTAATCTATTAACTCAGCTTAGTAGAATACTGTAATACTCCTCGAACTAACTATTAGCTTAAAATTTTCTCTCTTTTTTCTTTTTTAAATATTATAAGGAGTTTGGCTAGTAGTGAAAATTATTGATGGAAATCGTTTTTATTGTAGCATGTGAGAGCTTTA
>CAMOHE010033068.1:0-11467 GCA_946598075.1 Artocarpus hirsutus | reverse complement strand
GATATGTTTATGTTTATGATGTCATGTTTGGTTTGGGCTTTGCAACCCCTCTCCTCTCATGACGGCGGGCCTATGATATGATGTTATGGTGCAACACTTGGGCCCCTTAAGATAAAATGGATAAGTTTTAATATGAATGATGTAAGGAAAGATATGTTCTTATGAAAATGTGCTTAGTGCACTATTATGATGATGATGATGATGATGATGATGTTTATGAAATGTTTTTAAGTTGTGAGAATTACAATGTACTTACTAAGCATTAGCTTATTCAAGTTTTTCATCATGTTGCAGATAATGGTAAGAAAGTTATGGAGTAGGCGGAGGACACTGACAGGCGTGTGAGCTAAGGAAGATGATTTGCAAATGGAAGAACGCCAAGGAAAGAGTCTATAATGAAATATTCCATGTTTGTGAATTTGAGTATGTTTATAATTTAAGGATAAGTTTTATAAATTTTATGACTGTTGGTTTAATGTATTTTTATAAATTTTCTTCCGCATTTGAAGCTTTAAAACTTATTTTTTTAAAAAAAAAAATAACAAATTTTCTTTTGTTCGGCCTACCAACCATACTAGTCGGACTGCCGAATAATTTTGATCGGCCTGCCGGTTGAGTTCGGCCTGCCGAAATTAAAAGTTCGGCCTGCAGGCCGAGCTGTGTTCAAACAATTTTATCTTTTGTTTTCAAAGGTCAATTAATTTTAAATGATATTAGCAAACTATTTACAGAATGTTTATGGAAAAGCGAATTGTTATGATTAACTAATTATAATTTCTTGCGAATTGTATTTTTGTAAAAAAAAAAAAATGTATGTAAAGATCCTGGGAATGCTTTTCCAAACTATAATTTCAAATGCATGTTATTAATTACAAAAGTTTGCTCCAATTAATGTTTTAAAGAATGAATGTAACGATATCTGTGACGTCCGGAAAGGGGGCGTTACACACATAGGAGCATTATAGTCTTAAAAAAAGCTTCAAGATACTAAAAAAGATTTTCTCAAAGATCAAGGTACCAATATTAAATATTCCAAAACATAAGGTATCAAATGCATATTTCACTATAACACAAGGTACAAATTTAAAATTTTCACTTTAAATTATTTTTCCATACACCATGTTAATTGAACGTTACATAATTAAAATTTAAATTTAAATTTTTATAAAAGAAAATATGTAATAGATAATATAATTAATAGAATGTTACATGATAAAAATACTATAATAAAATAATTTAAAATGTAATTTAAACTTGTAAAACAACTGCCATGCATATTATTGTTGCTCAAAATGCTTCAATCGGAAGTAAAGAGTAGCAGGCCTCTTCAATAGTAAGAAGTTAACCGAGCACCTTTTAAAAGTCTCTACCAATAATGATAAAGGTCAACACCTTCCATAGACGGACTCGGAATTATTGTACTTCAAATATTATATGTTAAGGATAGCTGTGTAGTAATTCTACACCAAACTCTAACAGAAGGTGAAGAGCTCAAATCACTCCTTTTTTTTTTTAAAAAAAAGACATGATATGTTAGAAAAATGATTATGATAAACTTTTATATTGTGTCATTTTATTAGTTCTAAATTTTTAATTTTGATAAATTTGTTTTTTAAGTTGTGATTTTTATCACTTTGATCCCTGACTTTAAAATTAACAAGCTATCTAAAATTTTACAGAGATCATCATATTCAAGATGTATAATAACTGAAATTTTTACAATAATAATTATACTAAATGTAAAATATACTCTTCTCTATTGTTCAAAAATACTTAAAAACTATAACATTTTACATTTACTGTAATTATTTTTATAAAAACTTCAATTACAATGTGATAATGACGTACTTTATCTCTTAGAAATTTAGAAGTCGTTTATCAATTGTAATGTCAAGGACCAAAATGATCAAGAATCAAAGTTCATGAACCAATTTATTAAAATAAAAAAAATTTAAAGACCAAAATAACACAATATATATAATTCAAAGCTTAATAAGATTTACCTCATTTATTAATGTAACAACTTTCATTCCAACATATTATAATATTTATTTATACCTTGTTCGGCTGTTCTAAACTCATGATCACCAAAATTCAGGGGATTTTTACCCTAATAAAATTCTTGGGTTTTTTGGAAGAAACCTAAAATAGTGTCCCTTAAGATTTTGAGAGTTTTTGGATATGATCGTTAATTCATTCTGAGATGCCTTTAAGGCCTTTGTAAGCCTTTGTTTGGCATCTTGATTGAAAAACAAATAGTATAAAGCTTTTAATAACTATAGTAAAAAATAAAAAATTGTTACGATATAAAACTCTCACATGCTATAATTTTTAAACTAAAATATATACTACAGTTTTAAACTAACATTTTCAGTTATAGCCGTCCTCCTAAAATCTCAAAAGATAATCTCCTACACGGGCAATGGATCACATGAAACCAAACTCAGTGACCAGATCTTATCCTCATGATTTGACTTCAATAGCCAAGCTTATTGAGCATGATCAATGGTGCACTAGGAGTGTAGGACTAAGCCCTAGCACACGTTTCCCAAAATAAAGAAAAAGAAACTAAAAATAATAATTAAACTACATGACAAAAGCTCATGCATTAAATAAATTTTTAACAATTAATGTTTTCAGAAAATTATGATTTATGAGAATAGCAAAATATTTAAGTTGAGAGTAAAATATTGATTTTTTCACCTTTTTAACTATTTTCTTTTTCTTTTTTTTTTTTTGCAATAGTTTTTATTAAAATTGGGCAGATTTGCTACCACTTCAAAATTGCCTTTTAATTTTTTTTTTTTGTAATAGGTGTTCTAAATGTTTTTTTGGTAACCGTTTCATTATTTTCCCTGTATTTTTTAAAGTAATAATGCAAGGATCAAATACTTGCAACATCATTAACTCATCACATTCAAAAGGCATTCATGTATACTCAAATGTATAAGTTTGTTTTCTCTACATTGTGCTGAAATTTTACAGTAGTAGATATATTGACAATTTCTACATGATTGTGTTCTTTCTGCTCGCTAAACAGGTGGTTTTCTTCCTTTTTTTTTTTTTTTTTTTTTGCTTTAGATGATAAACTGGTGGATTTCTGGTCATATGTTGTCAACAATAACTAATGATGTAGAAATAAGACAAGTAACAGTTTACAAGCAATCTTTAATAGTGTGTCCTAAGGACAATTTTATCATTAAGCAAGTTAAAGACGCGTACGTTGCACGTGAGGGCGTATATTAAAATTTTTTGGTATTTTCTCTAAGAGTAGATACTAAAACTATAGTTGTCTAAAAAAAATACTAAATCATAATTAGCAATCTGACAACATAAAATGGCCCCATATACACCAAGCTAAACACACAAACTTATATAAATCAACTGATATTTAGGAATCTAACGTGGGGCTGCAGTGGTTTACATGTGCACCGTTGTTCTCTTTCAATGCTTGCACCAATCACTCTGTCCTCAAGATTCTTCATTTAATCATATTTACTCTTTAGGTCTGGCTTCGCCCCCTTGCCCTAACAAGTAGTAATTCATCAAGATTGTTGAAAATTAAAAAAAGATTTATTGTACAAATTAAAAGAAGAAATGTGATAAAAAAGTTGCTACCAAATGTTTGTATCTTTAAATACTCCATATTGTCCGGTTGCCTCTTGGCCAACCCCAACCTTACTCTACTTGCAAAGTTCAGCAATGTTTCTAAAAACATGAGCATCTTTGAATCTCCTCATTTTCACAAGGGATTCATTTGTCTAAACTTGATGTCGTGAAAAGCTTTTATCAATGGAATAGAAGGAAAAAAAAATATTTGGCAAAGTTTTCTAAATTCTACCTAAAGAGTGTTGCAACAAATGGGTGAGCTTGGATTTCCTATATAAAGTCAGTGAAAAAGAAAATAATGAAATAAATAAGTTGTTTTCATGTTTTAAATAAATAAATAAACATTAGAGTCCATGTTTTAAATAAATTTAAATAATATGACAAATAAGTAGTGAAAGGATAACTTTGAAACAGAAAATGAGAACTATTTATGTGAAACTTTATTTTTAAAAAGGTAATTCTTAAAAAAGTAAAAAACTAAAGATGCGCATTAAGGGCATATCCCTTAATTTTCTTGTTATTTTAATCAAGCCATTTTAATACTACCATATATATTAATAAACTTTTGAGTGACCTGTCAAGGAATCTGAATCATATTTAGCGGGTGCTTGGAAGGATGGTGGAAACCTAAACACCTTATAATAATAAAAAGTGATCGGTCACTTTTTAACTTTTTTAATTTAGAAGGTTGAAAGCCCTGGGTTTCTTAAATTATATATATAATTAAGTACCTCGTTAGCATCAAATTAAGATATCATTAAGATATTAACGGAATCATTAGCCGTACTTGGCGCATGCTTCAACTTGCAAAATTTATAATTAAGCCCACGAGGCGTTGTCCCCAACTGAGACCAAACCCTTTTAAAAAAGATATTTTTTTTCTAATCGAGAGAGAGAGTGGTTGATTGTTCCGAGAAGGACGAGAGGCCATAAGAGAGTTTTTTACCAAACGCTCGTTACGTCCTGCAGTTATCAAGGTTGAACTTATGATGACGTGTCAAAATTTTATTTGATGGAAAGAAGGTTGGACAGAAGATTTGGACAAGGGATTTGGGTTCGGAGGGTCACGGTAAATTTTGTAAATAAACAAAAGTTTGAGATTATTACTCCATGTTGCGTGTTAACTTGTAACTATTACGAAGAAAAACTTTACATGTTTTATTTTCTTACTTCATTTCCTTTTTCTATTAAAAATTATCTTGTTGTTCAAAAATTGTAAAACTAGAGTACACAAATGCCCTAGGCACAATACACACTAGTAACCAACCAGAGAAGTCTTTTTACGTATTAATGGACGATTAGTCCTTTTTTTTTTTTTTCCTTAAAATTTTGGTGGAGATGGACGATTTGCTTGTAGTTAGGGCCAATGATCATTTTTTTTTTCTTTCATCTAGAATCAAACAACTTTTTCTTATTAAACTGAAAGTTAAGGATTCAAACTTTCAATCTTAACAGTCAAGGTACATATATTAATTTATTATCAGACTATGCCAACAACTAAGAATTTAATAAGATTTATCGCTTGAAAAAAACTAATGAAGGGATATTTTTTTATTAAACAACTTTGATTTGCTTGAGAAAGAAACCAATGAATTAACACTTCTGTAGCAAAGATTAAGGCTTTAACAATCGCTTTAGCATCCCTCTCGACCTGAAACTCATGGATGCTTTGACTTAGGGGAGGCTCCCAATCAAAGGAATGATCCACTCGAGCCTCTCTGTGGTCGGAAAAATATCATGTTTTATTTATGTTTGTCAGAGCTTGGATTAATCTATACTTCTATGACTTGAAAGGAATATAGAGGCTTTTAGTTGCAAATGCAGAAAATAACAACACCAAGTGTGGACAGATTAATCGATATTTGGGTTCCCTTAGGCACACAGAAAAAAAGTTCTTATGCTATGGATTTAACATTCATCTACAAGCACTTGTTCATAGCAAAAACACACAAAAAAAAAGTTCTTATGCCCTGGATTTAACATTCATCTACACATTAATACTATACACTAATTAAATGCAGAATCATTTAACACTGTACATAGTGCAGTGTTTTACCATTTTTGTCCTGAATGTTTTTTTAAATCATGGTGTAATACATTGTTTTTCCACTTTTGACCTTCGTGGTTTCTTTTGATTTTGTTTCTGACAGTGTTTTTTGGGTCATTTTGGATCCTTGGCCAGCTGACTTGACGTTTTTGCCTTTCAATGAAATCTCCTTTGTTAATCTGCTTCATGGTTTCTTTCGTCATTTCGTATGCTTGGGCCCTATCCTCTAATTGAAGACGCAATATTTCAATAAAGAAGTGAAAGTTGCATTCTTTCAATAAAGAAAAGAATATATGTGGTTACCACTTTTCCACAATAGAAGACAAGAAGCAATAAGAAAAACTAGAAAAGTAGACCAAAACAAAAGGATAAAAGATTAATTAAGATGTCAGTGCAAGTTGTCACAGAAAGTTGAGGACATTTTAGTTTTTTTCTTTTTTGAAGGGAAAGGACATTTAAGTTAACCATCCTATATGCATTGTCTTCTTTTATGAGATATTCTTTATGTACTGTCAAGCATTTGACCATTTAAATAATAATATTATTATTAATTATTAGAACATGCTATCCTTTTTTGTTCCTTCTGTTCTCTTCTTTATTCTGGGTTTTTGGTCATTTTACACAAAAGAAGAGGAAGTTGAAGAAACGGGTCTAAGAAAAGAGACTCAAAAGAAGAAGAAGAATGGAAGTGCAGTGCTTAGCAGAGCTTTGTTGAAATCACAAAAACCAAAAGCAAAGCGCAAAGAGCAAAAGACTTGTTTTAGACTAGATGATGTATGCAATTTCCGTGCGACGGTGTGAATGCTTGGTGGGCTTTCTTCATTCTGAATAAAGAAATTTCCACTTTTATAAAGTGGTTTGCGCCCTTATTTTTTATTTTTATTTTTTTTAAAGTGAATAAATGAAAGGTGGAAGGTAACAAGAGGTCAAAGACATGGAAGAAAGAAGGAAACAGAGGACTCAAGATGGAAAGCAAAACACAAGAGCCCACCATTTTAATTTATTTGTTAATTAATGTGCTCCAATCCTGCAAGGGAATTGTGCAGCCAAAAGTGAAGTGTTAGGAGTGATTTGTGGGTCTCTTAGCTCCTATATAACTATGTACATATGTAGTGCAAAGGTGTGACTCAATCCCCACAATCAATTTACATGATATGTTCACACCTATACATTCATTAAGAAAATAGAATAAATTATAAAAATTAATCCATCATAATTAATGTCAAAAATCTCAACAAACTTTCAACCTAAATTTAAAGAAAAAACATTGTAGCTAAATAGGCTAAAATATTATTTAAATTTATGAAACAAACGGCACATAATTGTTGGTTAACGTGCTTCAATCATGTATGGGCCAACAATCAAGTAAAGAAATAGCATGGCCACCTAAATTTTCAGGTTTTAATGGAATACCTTTTAAAATTGTCTTCACTTATTATTGTTCAAATATTATATGTTAGGTGGTTGCGGGCACGATCTTCCAGTAATTTTATACCAAACTTCAACCTAAGATAGGGAGCTTGAATCCATTTATCCCCAAATTCAATGTATAAATAATAATATATTATCATGTCATGAAAGTTTATTAGTATTATTAGTCCTTAAATTATGTGTATTGTGTCATTTGATTCAGAACTTTTAATTTTGACAAATTAATTTCACATATATGTTTTGGTCTTACAGTTTTCTACAAATTTCAAATATCAACATGTGATTTTTCTCTATTAGAAATTAGTTTGTTGTGTGACTAGTTTGCTGTTGAGAATGGATATCGGGAGATTTGTTTGGTTTTGTTGAAATTAATTTGTTGTTACTTTTTTAAGATAAAATAAGAGCAAGAGTTGAGATTTAAAAACAAACGAAAGAAATAAAAACAAAGAAACGTAAAAAAAAAAAAAAAAAAAAAGGAAGTTCAAGAAACAAGCTGCAAGAGTAGAGACTCAAAAAGTATTAAAATAGAAGAAGAAGAAAAAAGAGAAGAAGAATGGAAGTACAGTGCAAAAATGAACATGTTGAAATCACAAAAACCAAAAGCAAGGAGCAAGGAGCAAAGAGCAAAGGACTTTTCTTGGATGCCTCGCCACAATCTCCAATACGACGCCTTTTCTCAAAACGTCTAATAAAATTACCACAACCACCACCACCAGCAGCAGTAATAGTAATAATAGTTTTTTGAATGATTTTACATCCAAATTAGAAACAGTATACACGCATTTAACAACTTAACTGTAACAAGAGACGGGCCCACTAATAGGTTAGATTAAATTCCTCAAATAGGTTATGCGTGTATCTAGTTTCAACGAGAGGGGGGAAGCTAATAGGTACACTGTTGATTGAGTGCACAAATGGCTCTTTCAAATACATCATTATGGACAGTGGAAAATTTCGATCTATCAAGATCAAGAGACTTGATGCACTAAGGTCAACCACTACTCCACAAAGAACAAGGACTTACAGACTAGACATAAAAGCAACACAAAAGATAAAGAGACTACCTCTATTATTACAAGAAAAAAGCCAACAAAATAACAAAAACACGCTAAAACGAGTCGGTGATAAATCACCATCATTAGAAATACTCAAAATTGTTTATCTCTCTTCTTAATTCGATGGTTTATTATACATATATCATTTGGTATTGTAGACTTTTCTTACAATTTCTTTTGCTACATACGATGAATATTCCATATCATTCTTTCTTTTATAGAACGAGGGTTCTACAAATGCAGGAAAAATCATTCAACAATTCAAAAAAAAAAACAAAGGTTTGTGCGCATGTTTCTTCAACATATATGAAAGCAAAATTAGCAGAGGGATTAGATGAAGCGTTTTAGAGAAAATCAATTCAAGAAAAAAAGCAAGTACAATATATAGAAAAACAGAAAACCACTTCACTAATATTTCGTTCTTGCCTCATCTAAATATCATAATACATAAAACAAATAAAGAACAGAAGAAACTAAAATAGTATACGCAAATATTAACCATTATTCACGTTTTGCCTTCGTTGGTGGTATAATTGTTTAAGTGCATGAAAGGTGAATGACGACATGAGGTCAATGGACATGGAAAAAGAAAGAAAGAAGGAAATAGATCATGATTCGAGAAGGAAAGCAAAACGCATGAGCCCGCTAATATTTAATTTGTTGGTTAACGTGCTCTAATCTTGCATGGGCATTGTGCAGCCACCAATAAAGAAAAGCAACAGAGGAAAGTGAATTAGAAGACATGGAAAAAAATAAAAAAGAAACAGAGGATTCTGGATAAGGGAAGAAAGACGAGTGGGGCGCATTATTTAGAGGTTTTGGTTGGCTGGTAAGTTTGAGCGGAAAGTTTGAATAGAAATTTAAATTTTTATGTGTGAAAATATTTTAACAAAATTGTTTCAAATATAATTCAAATTTATAAAACAAAACGCCACACAAATTGTTGGTTAACGTGCTCAAATATTCACGCATGGGCCGCCAACAGTAAAGTAAAGAAATAGCATGGCCTCCTAAAATTGTGTCCACCGTGGTAATAAAGTAAAAGAATTATTATATTTTAAATTTTGATATATAGATAGTCAAACAATAATTTTACACTAACTCCATTATAAATTGAAGAGTTTAAATCCCTCTATTTCAAGAAAAAAAAAGATATTATATGTTAAAGAAATTATTAACTCTATTAATCCTTAAATTATGTTTATTGTGTTAATTTGGTCTTGAACTTTTAATTTTGAAAAATTTGTTTGGCATATATGTTTTGATTTTAAAATTTTCTTTGAATTTCAAAACATACATAGGCGAATTTTCTCTGTCAGAAATTAGTTTCTTGCCTGATTAGTTTGTTATCGAAATGAAGATTTGTCTGGTTTTGTTGAAGTTACTTTGTGTGATTAGTTTGTTGTTGAAAATTGATTTGGGTGATTTGTTTGATTTTTTTTCAAATTAGCTTGTTGATGGAAATTTATTTTGGGAGATTTGTTTGTGCAATTTTTTTGTTGTTGATAATTGGTTTTCATGAGGTTAGTTTGGTCTTCTTAAAGTTACTTTATGTGAATAGTTTGTTGTTGAAAATTGATACTTGGGAGATTATTTGGTTTTGTTGTAAATTAGTTTGTGTGAAGGTTTTATGGTTATTGCTATTTTGTTTTGTAGCATGTGATTTGGTTGTTTGTGATAAATATCTATGATTCACTTTCTCTCTCTTGTTTTCTCTCCCTCTTGTTTTCTCTCCCTGACGTTTGTTATGTTTTGTTTCTTCTTTTTCTTTCTTCTTCTTTTTTTTTTTTTATGCTTGTTTTTAGATTTGATCACTCTCAGTGAGGAAGTTGAAAATAGAGTTCGTTTTGTCAATTTGTGTTGTCTTATCTGTTAGTTTGTCTGGAATTTACTGTGTTTATATATGCTTGTTGATGTATAGGTGCATCCTATGCGTCGAACACACACAAAAAACAAAGCTCGGTCGAATTTCAAGCATATGAAGGAAAAAAAAAAAAAAAAAAAGGGCACTGTTGCGGCGAAAGCAAATTTCCTCTCCATGGTTCTAGCTATGACTTATAGTTACAAATTATATAGCTAGAAGTTTTTTTTTTTTTTTTTTTTTTTTTTTTTTTTTTTGTGGTTAAGTTTTTAACCACGACTGTTGACTTATTAAAAGAAAAATTTCTCCCTAAAACCTTTTTTTTTTTTTTTTTTGTGGTTGCAGTTATAACCTACCGATAAAACCACACTCAATTTCACCAAAGGGTGAAAGGTTCAAATCTTTCCGCCGGTTCATAAAAAACCCATATGGATCAACTAAAAATATTATATAGACTGCTACCTCACTCAATATCATTACAATCAATCTTTCAAGTTTAGGAAAATTATCATTCCGCAAGCTGTATTTAATGTATGGGTTAATTTTACTTTTAACCCCTGAATTATGCAACGTGTCTTTTTTTAACCTTAAACTTTAAAACATAGCAAATCACACCCATAAATTATTCAACTTCATCCATTTTGACCATTTTGTTACCAAATCCGTTAGATATTAACAGAATTAAGCTAATATTTTCATTTTTAACCCATAAATTATACAACTTGTCCTATTTGACAACTAAACTTTAAACTGTAACAGATTACACCCCTCAACTGTGGCATCCGGCGCGGGCCCCACCTCAAACCTCCATAGGACCCACCTTGCGGGGCCCTCGGACTTATGGCTCTTATTGGTAGACCGTTCCCGTGCCGTCCCATGTATCCGTATTGTCCCCTTTGGGGCTGTAACACCCCTAAGTGGGGGTTAACAGTTTTTATTAAATAAAATGAAGATTAGAAATAATATAAATCATTCAAGTAATTTGCCCGGGACTTAAATAAAAACTCTCAAAATTAAAATAAAAACATAAACAAATAAATAAACCACAGTTTAATGTAGTACCTTAAATTTTAATAATATACAACTGTCATCATCATCATTTCAACCCTCAACAAATCTTAATACAGTCACAGAAAGTAACAATGGATGCTTACATTATCATGAAGATCATTCTTTGCATTCAAAGCAATCCCAACGTAATATAGCTACATAGCTTCTCCAACTAATTTTCTTGTAGCCACCTCACACTTAGTGAGTCCTGAAAAGATGAACATAAAAGGGAATGAGCGACAACATGCTCAGTAAAGAAAACCATTACTCACCTTAAGGTTTTATTCTTACCACATTAAACCTACATGGTTAGTTAGTTTTCATCATATGCCAGATTATGAGATTTATTATGATCATATTCCGTGGATACCATAGTTAATCATTACCAAGTTTCATACATATACATATATATAA
>CAMOHE010033064.1:2609-24189 GCA_946598075.1 Artocarpus hirsutus | reverse complement strand
GACTATATCTATATACACACTTTTAGTTTTTGATCTTATTGTATACCTTCATATTAGTTTTAATACACAAATCTATATCTTAATTCAGTCAATAATTGATTTTTGACATTTAAAATGACAAAATTATGCTTAAGTGAAATAGGGAAAAAAACTAAGAGTTTCAAAATTTAAAGGGAAAAAACCAAAACACTCATTTTGAGGTCAAAGTTGTAAGTTTAATGTTTTTTTTTTTTAATTTCTTTGGCTTTTTTATTATGTTATTTGATATTATTTTTGGTATTTTAGGCCAAAATCGTGAGTTGATTATAAAAAGATATTAATTTGTATATTAACTCTAATATAAAGGTATATACATTCGATGAAATTAAAAATCGAATATAGTTGTTGAATAAACCTAAAATACATGGAATAAAAAGACAAATAATCCAAAAAAAATTTGAAAAACCATGGCTGTTTTTAATGAAAAAGTCCAAAAGAGATGCAATCTACATTAACATAGTCCCTATGTGTACTAATAGGTTATCTTAGATGCTAATAAGAATGTTTATTGAAGGTCTTAATGGTGGGCCGGCATATGCCCGTAATAAGAAACGTATTACCTCAGTCATGCCGAATGTGCTAGCAGTTTAGATATGTACTTGGGTATGATCCAAAACACATATGTTAAATCAAATATTAGATTGATAAGAACAAGCCTTTAAATTGAAGAGTCTTAAAAAGAACCACCCCATACTTGAACCTTTACCACTAAGCCACCCAGTTGTAAACTAGGGTCAATTAGTCTACCGGAAAATTGTTACAGGTCCGTTTGGTAAATGAATTCAAATTAGTGATTTGATTTGTGTAATTTGAATTAGTGATTTGAATTGTTTTTCAAATTGACGTTTGAATATGTATTAAAGTTTTAATATGAGTATATAATAAAATTGAAATATGTGTTTAAAAAGGTAGTGAAAATAGTTTTTGATTTATTAATAAATCTAATAAAATCTTAATATTAATGATCCTAAAATATATGCAATATGGATCTTAATTTATTCCTCTCTTTACTAAGAACAGAATGAAAAAAATCTCAATTTGATATCAAATGAAGAACCTATGATTTTTTTTCCTCAAATATAGGAGAGAAATTTCAGCTTTTACTATAGTAAAGATATCCAAGTATCAAGAGTTTAAAAAGAGTCATAACTTTAAAAACTTAAATTCTTAATACTCATTTGATTCGAATTTTGAAAAAAAAAACATGTATTAAAAATATTTTTGATATTTGAATTCAAATTTGAGTCTATTAGATCCAAAAAAGACGTAAAACAAACATACCCATATTAAATTCTTGAATAGGGTAGATGCTTTTAAAGAAAGGATGCGACGTTGATAATTGAAAAAGAAGGCTCGACTATACTTTTAATTACATATATATCTGGGGGCGGTTTTTTTCTGCACATAAGAACTCGTGCGACGTGAAGAATTCGATACAAATTGGTGGGCCCTCAAGTTGAATTTTTGGGGTATATTAGTTTGGGAGGGACATATGTGACCATTTATAAGCATATCTTTATTGGTAAATTTAGTTCTCACAAAAATTTTATTATATATTGTAAAGCTTACACTTACTATAGTAATTAAAAAAAGTGAGTTACAATATAAAACTCTTACAAATTATAATTTTTGGTTCAAAAATTTTAATTCTAACCACATTTTTCAAACACCCTATCAAATTCCTCTACTTGCATATTTTATTTTTTTCCCTTTTTTTCCTTCTCCTCTCTTTCTAATTGGAAGCTTTCGGTTTTCTTGAACTGAACTAGATGCGAATCTTAAATCTTTACACGTAAATTGGATAAACCCCACTTGCCAACTTCGTTCTCAGCTTAGCATATGCTCCAAAATTTTTTATTAGGTCAGGAGTTGTGATGATGTGATCAAAGAAGTGGAAGGAAGAAAGGATTAGTGAGGATGAAGTATTGTATATATGAATTAAAGCGTAATTTGTGAACTTCTCCAAAAAATTATTTTTGTTTCTTAAAAAAAGAAGGATTGGTGCCAACCCGTCTCCATCTTCTTTAAAGGCAACCAATGAAACAAAAAAAAAAAGGTATAATTCAACTCTACTCGAAGGATGAAATTAACGGATTTAGATTATAATCACATTGATGGAATAACATGATCAATAAATAGGTTGAATTTGTATTTACATGCTTGACACGAAATGACTCGAAATGATATGATTAATTATGTGTGATTTACAATCTAATTCTATGTCATATATTGTATATAACTATATGATTTAATAAATAAAAACACTATATAAATTGAGTTTAGTGATTAATTTTCTTTTCAAACAAAAAATATGAATCCATCAATTTATATATTTGTTAAAATGTCATAATCATGCATGCCAAGCCTTATAACAAACGTGTTTTATTTGGATCGGTGTTTTTTAACATGTTAATAAAAACAATTATTTAGGCCGATATTTTTGGATACAATTAACAAACGAGTTGATAAAAACACGACTGGTTAACCTGGACTGTACACACTAAATAACAGTCGAGATTGTCAGAAGACAACACTGATCTTGACGTAAACCAGTATATATAATGACTAAACATGCAGCTTGCAGTGCGGATGGCCAAAAGGGGTCTCCATCAAGTAATCATAAAAGGGGTAGTTTGGGAATATTCGAATGACACTTGACTTTCTATCCTTACTGGGGATCATTATTCTACACGAGATATATGCAATTCCCACCGCATTTCAGAAAAGGACAAAAAAAAAAGGTGTGAACCAGCCAGCTACTACTATAAAAACACATGCATGGAATTCAATTTCATCATAGCAAAAAAAAAAACCTTCTGATCAATACAATATATTGCTTATCACAACACTAATTGTGAAATATATATTCATATACACATACTATATAAATATGGCTAGTATAGAGAGTTTGGTGGCTGAAAAGCCAGTGGTGATATTCAGCAAGAGCTCATGTTCAATGTGCTATTCCATAAAGTCGCTCATCAAAAACTATGGGGCTCACTCTACAGTTTATGAGCTTGACGAGATCTCAAATGGGCAACAAATTGAGAGAGAGCTTATTCAGTTGGGTTGTGAACCAAGTGTACCAGCTCTTTACGTTGGCCAAAAGTTCATTGGTGGTGCTGATAACATCTTCACTCTCCAACTCAAGAACGAGCTTGTCCCATTGCTCATTCAGGCTAAGGCTATATGGGTATAGATACATAAATTTTATTACATATATATATATATATATATATATATGTATTCAACCAAATCTGCATTTTCCTGCTTTACCAATAATCTGCCCACCAAAGCTTAACGAATAAGTACGTACTTCTTTTGCTTGCTTCTTTTTTTTTTTTTTTTTTCCGAGTCTCCTTTGCTTTGTATTATCATAATTAATGAATAAAACTTATTGTAGAATACATATATATATATATATATATATATATATATATATACACTCGTTATATTTCCATGCATGTATAAGCGGCAAGGTTATATATGGCCTATAGTTTTCACCTTTACTCTTGAAGATAGAAGTTTCGAGTTTTCTGCCCCTTTTTTGTAAAAGCGATAAATAAAGGCACATGGTTATACATATTTCCATGCGTGTGTATCACTATCATCCCAATATTGGCTGGGGATATAGGTATATCATATACACACATTCCTAATGTGGTCCCTCCGGCCAAACGTATTTGTCGTTTTATATATATATCGATGAATAATTAGGGCATGTGAAGTGAGGAATGTAAAGGGCAAAACAAACATTAACGTGACTTCCCCGAATATTTTTCAGACTTGCCTCCTCCGCTTATTATTTATGGCTTTGACCCAATTACTCAAACAAGTTCAAACCAACGGTTCAATATGTCATTAGTGGCTTTAAAGAAAACACGATCTTGTAGAAGGATGTAAATGATAAAATAATAAACCTAAGTCCTACATCATTTATATATAAAAAAATAAGCATAAATATTTAAAGATATTAAGTCATTCTATTTAATAGGTTGACCTTTTAAGATAAAAACCTTTTTATTATTGTATCATAGCCTCTCTAACACTATGTTTGGTAGGAAGGAGAGATGGAAGGATGGAGAAGGGTGGAAGGATAGAGATAGGGAAAGCATGTCAATCCATTATTTTGTTGGAGGGATTAGAGAATAGAAAGGAGAGATAGAGGGAGAGGCTCTCCTTTTGAGCCTGCCATTTTTGAATCCTTCCCTTAGTGAAAGGATTCAACAAATCCATTCAACTCAGTTGAAAAGACTATGTTGCCTTCCAAAAGAAATTATTAATAAATAAAAATTTGGATAATTTAGTAATTAGACATATAACTATTATGTGTCTTTTAAACTCTCTTTCTTACCAACCAAATAACGTAAAAGACTACTATAGTCTGTTTTGTCCTTCACGTAACTCACCCCTAAAACTCTCTCCATCCTTTCTACTCCTCATCTCTCCTACCAAACGGAATGTAAGCTCTCACGTGTTCTCTTCACCCAACTAGTCTAAAGGGGTGTTTAGAACTTCAGTTCCAACCCATCAATTACAACTGTGAAAAAGCCCTCAGTAGCTATACGAAAAAACAAAAAGTTGCTACAATATAAAACTCTTACATACTATACTTCTTAAACTTAAAACGTCAATTACAACTCAAGTTCCAAACGGAACCTAAGCAATATATAAGTGATTAAAGATGTCATCAAGTGGAATATATATCGTCAATTATCCAAGCGAAAAAAAAGTGTGGTATTGTCATGTCATATTTTGTTTTATTTGGTCTTGAAATTTCTGAAATCAAAACTTAATAGTTAGTTGCATCTTATTCTCGCAATCATCACGAAGAGCGAGCTTATAATATCAGTAAATTTGCAATAGACGGATATAGATAAACCTTCGCCATATAGAGCTATATACACACACACACATATAGTTAAAGATCCAAACCAAGAGAGCGAAGTAAATAACAATTATTGGGGCCAAATTCTGCTTAGACAAGATAATAAAGAAAATGGAATATAACATAATCAAAGGAATTAAGACAGGAAAAACAATACCCTCAAAAAAAGACGAGAAAAACAACAGGTCATGTATGAAAGATGCTCACCTTCGTATACGTCCTGATCAACCGATGGAATTGCATGACAATGAATCTCATGATCTTTTCAGGTTTAACCTTGGTTAAAATTAGGAGAGAATCACTTCATTGAAAGTAACTTGAATATCTGTGAGTCGATATTGTTTGAGATTAATTTTATATGAGGGGCACAGTTCAACCTACAAAAGGGATGAACATATATTCCAAAGAACGTAATACAGATTAGATTCAGCAGAAAAAGTTGTTTGTTCCTTTAAGCTGTTTGAACAAAATAGTAATCATACTTAGGACTTCGTTTTATAGTATTTTCCTGTTGTGTTTATCATCATTCCACAAAGGTAATATAAATCAATCTAAATGAAATTGCAGATTCGTTTTTCAGAAGAATAGAATATAACGTAAATTGTTGGTTCCTTGAATTAGTTTTGACTAAATAGCTAGAAATCATATTTTCATACAGGACTTCATTGTCACAGTATTTTCCTCGTGTTCAACACTTTATCAGTCATTCCTCGTAGGTAATAATCAATCTGAATGAACGCAAATTCGTTTTCTATGGAAAGCCAGAAAACAAAAAGTTTTTATCCTTTTTTTGGTCATGGTAATATATATGTTTAAAATCAGTCGTCCTTCATGGCCAATTATAGTACACAGTTACAACCGCAATAAATATGATGGGAAATTGGGAAGAGTTAAGTTCAGTAACTGCCCATCACAGTAACTGCAAGAAAGGAAAAACATTTCATATCCTTTCTTGAAGATTTTAGACGTTTATTTCATAAGTCACAAAAGCAACACTCCAACAAGGTACCAAAAGCTTCCATGTATTCTCTACAAGATCAAAATTTTCAGTCATCTATTGAGAATGAAAATGGCTTCCCTAGTGTTTCCTCGCGTGTGAATATAATCATTCAAGACGCCAGTTCTCTGCTTGAGTTCTGCGTTCCGTCGTCAACTCTCTACTGCCATACAAACAGTTGCATTTGCCTTGCGAATCTCCTTGGCAGAGAACTTGTGCTCTATGATTCCTAAAGGTCCAGGCTGCAGTCCATTTACCACAGTTTCCATATCTTGTTCCAGCAGCCTTTGACAAACAAGAGAAATTTGAAATTAACGTTTCCCATTTAAAACTGACACAAATGCACAAAGCAATGAATCACTGGCACAACTGAACAATCCTAAAGAGACCACCAATCTCTCCCCACTGTCTCATGAGTTTAGTTTCTAGGGTCACGAGCAAAGAAATATGGTACATTTTCACAGTAAGGATGAATTCCAACCCTTTCAAAAATTGTTATGTAAAACTGTTGTGGGCTCATCCAGATTGACATGTGAGTCTATCAAAAGTAAACTATCACAGATATATAGATATATGTGTGTGTAGGACATTGCTATCGTCCTTCCAGGACGACTATCCATCCCGAAGCACACGGAGGTGAGAAGAATAATTTATTCAACGCAACACTGGCGTTATAGAAGTGTAAAAATAGTCTAGGATAACTAAGTAAATTTTCTTTAAGTTACACATATAAATATAGCACTGTCTTAAGCAAAATGGAGCCCAGGCCCTTCAATAAAGGTAAAGTCTGATCCATAGCCATATCTAAGAGGTACCTAAACTCAAAAATCTCTTGTTTAAATGCAATAAGAAATTGTGTCTTCCTTTTTTTCTTTTTTTCTTTTTTTTTTTACCAGCAGATTATTAGGCTTCGGGAATGTCTCAAATACAAATGGAGGTCTATAAGTAGACAAAAGCAACTAAATCTGCCCCAAAAAAATTACACTGAAATGTTATGTATTAAGAGGGGGGTGGAGGAAGATATATATATATATATAAAATCACTCCCACTTCAGACAGTAAAGTGTCAAGCTCAAAATAAAGGTCTAATGTAAGATCATGATTAGGAGAAAAAAAGGTCTCCCCCGTTTTTGCAATGAATTTTCTTTACTAAAAAAAAATGTTCTTGGTCATTTGTGAAATAAGGTCAACAATGCATCACCATTAACACAAACAAGTTTCTCCCAGTTTTATAATTAACAACACCTTATTGGGTCTTAATCACAATTTTGTTAAGCAGTTAATTGATTACCAAAAAAAAATTGAATATCCCACAAATTATACAATAGGCTTTTGATCAGCAGAATATTAAAAGAAAATGGCAAATAGAAATTAGAGAAAGACGACGAAAGTACTTAATTACTGAAAAAAAGAATCAGACATTGTTATGTGCTCAAACAACCAAAAGAAACATTCGAGATTAAAGCAAAAATAAAGATGACGAAATAAAATAAATCCCTAGAGAGAAGAAGATTGGAGGAGAGAGAAGTACCTGAAGAGCTTGGAGAAGGGCAAGAAGTTGCGAAGCCCAGCAGAAGACATTCGCTCTCTCTCTCTTACAAGCCGAGCCGATGTTAAAGCGACACCATTTTACGTTCTTGTCGTTGCAAGCTATGTTATTTTCTCTTCCATAAAAACGTGTTATTTTCATTTTGGTGGCCATATTTTGATGAAAACTTAAATCGATGCTCTTTCGTTTGAAAAATATTAATGACGCTTCTCATTGTCTGTAAAAATATAATGTTGATTTTTTTAATTTTAATTTTCTATTTTTTGAGGGAAAAAAAATCTTTTGATTCTTTTTAAAACTTCTGTCCAAATTAAATTAAAGTTTTTTTATAGAAAAAAATAAGTAAATTATTGGGTTATTTATCTTTTTATACTTTCTAATTTAGGTTTATTCCAACAATATACTTATAGTTTTTGATCTCATTAAATTTATACCATTAGACTAGATTTAATATACAATTTTATATCTTTATCCAAGTAATCTTCAATTTTAACTTAAAAAATTACCCAAAATACCCTGGAATTAAAAAATAATAGAGCCTTTGAAAACTTAAAAAAAAAACTTTAACAAAAGTTTGTGACTTCAAAAATGTACAAAATACCCTCAAAATAGTTGTTTTGTGTGCTTTTTGTTTTTGTTTTCTTCTTATATTTTTGAAAGTTTTAATTTTTCTGTATCAATTAAGGATAATTTGGTCATTTTAAAAGTTAAAATCAACTATTGATTTAGGTCAAATATAGATCTACGTGTTAAATCTAATTTGGAAGTATACATCAATGAGATCAAAAACCAAAGGTATAGTTTTTAATTAACCTAAAACAAAAGGTATAAAAAGAAAAAAAATCCCCTAAAATTAAACAAAATCAATAAAAATGCAAAATGGGCATTTGCGTATCAAATAACGGGTACCAAAGTGATACTTTCAAAAAGAGTTAATTTGTCAAATAGTCCCTTAGGTTTACTCTCAATCTCAGTTTAGTCCCTAATATTTAAAAAGTTTCATTTGGTCCATAATCTATTATTTTGCTTCAATTTCGGTTCTCTATTAGTTAGGTGTTAAATATTTAACATAAAATTTTCAAAAGTACCTAAACTTTTAATAGATTAGGGACCAAAAGTGAAACAAAATAATAAATTAGGAACTAAAATGTGACATTTTAAAAAATATTTTGTTAAATATTTAACACCTGACTAATGGAGAACCAAAACTAAAATAAAGTAAAAGATGAAATATCAAAATGAGACTTTTTAAACATTACGGATTAAAATATGACTAAAGATAATCTTCCTGGACCATTTGTAAGATTATTCCTTTTAAAAACAACAAGGTAATTTATTAAAATTTTTTTTCAAATAACTAGATATCAATTTGATGTTTGATAAGACATATAAGGTACTATATAGAGGTGTTAAAAGGGTCGTACTGGGCTGGCCAGGTCCAGTCCTCTACAATAGAGGATCGTGCATGGGTTAGGCCTGGAGGAAAACCCTCAAAGCCCAGTCCTAGCCCTAGACCTTGAAGGGTCGGCCCTATGGGGCCAACCCTATAATTTTAAATTTCAAAATTTTTTAATGTTTTAATTAAAAAATGAACAAGTTTAAAATTATGGGACTACAAAGTGTAAATAAAGACTTGTAAATATTATTTAGAGTATTGGAAAAAAGAAATTCTTATCTTTTTTAATATGTAACTAATGCATTTAGAATTATGGGACTACAAAATGTAAATAAAGACTTTTAAATATTATTTAGAGTATTGAAAAAAAGAAATTCTTATCTTTTTCAATATGTAACTAATGCAACTTTATATTTTAAACTTATAAGATGTCTATGAACATAATAAATAAGGTCAAAAATCAAAAATTATGCAAATAAGTTTCTACCTTAGTGGCTTGCAAACTTTTATTTCTCCTAAAGTTTGAAGGTTCGAACCTTAAGCAAGACAAAACAGGTGTATTCTTTAAAGCACCTAAAATGTCAAAGTGGGGTCGGGCCGTCACAAGCCAGGGTTGGGCTGGGCCTACAGGCTTAGGGGGTCAGGTACAATCTTGGCAGGCCATGCTAGCCCAACCCGCCACATACAGGGCTGGGTTGGGCCTTTGTATTGCACGGATGACCCAGCCTAATTGACACCTCTAGTACTATAATAAAACTAAAAAAATTACATATTATGTTATATTTTTAAAAGTTGTGTTTGTTTAAGCCACACTTAAAAAAGTTTATGTCACACTATCATTCATATTACATATTAAGTTGTGCCACAATAAACATGTGTGGTATTTATAAAAAGTAAATCTTAAAAAAAATAGCATTTATAAAAATTCTCCTAAAAATAGACCATCCCTTAAAAAAATGAAAATGAGCCCAAAAAATGACATCTTTTTGTCTCTTAGTGACTTATTGATGCAACACATGGAGTTTTCGATAGAGACCCCTAGTCGAATGAACGAGCCTAGTGGCGGTTGATTGGTTGACCAACGAGACTACAGCTTGGAAAGCTGTCTGATCTTATCATATTTTATCTTATTTTCATATTTGACTTATTAGATTTGTTTTCCTTATCAGATAAACTTTCTATTCTAAATTTTAGAATTATTTTCTAGTTTTGCTTTATTTATTTTAAGCATTTAGGATCCTATAAATAGGCTAACTTAGATTGTTATCTTCAGTTTATCAGTTATTAATAAAATTTTCAAGAAAGTTTTCTCATATTTTGCTAGAAGTTTTATCATATTTTGCTAGGTTTTTTGTATTCCTTTAAATCAACAAATAACTTGTGCCTTATTTTTCAGCATTCCGTATGAATCAATGGAATTCAAGTTTTCTTATGCTTGTATTACATCAGTTGATATCAAAGCTGAAACGTTCCAATACCGATTTTATTCATGTCACTTTCTTGTAGAACCAACACTCATGCCTCTACTCCCGTCTACAATTCTGAAAAAGATCGGTTTGTGTTTGTGGAAAAAGATTGTCAAGTGCCTACTTTCTTTTGCTTGGTTTTAAAAATATTGTGTTTGTGGCGTCCAAAAATTTTCCACTCCAAATATGAGTCATTCTAAATTCGTGGAAAAGATTATGATCTTTCTTTATTATTTAAAGTTGCTTAAGATTTGAGGTCGAACCTTTTCCAGGCTTGCGAGTCTCATGCAAAGCATGGAGTTTCTTATGGAGACCCCCGGTCAGTCAAACAAGCATATTGGCGATCGACCAGCCGGCCAGTGAGACTACAGCTTGGAAAATTACCCGATCTTATCAGAGTTCACCTTATTTTCAAATTGGAATTATTAGATTCGTTTTCTTTATCCGATAAACTTTCCATTCTGAATTTTATGATTATTTTTTAGTTTTCTTTTATTTATTTTAAGCATTTAGAATCCTAGAAGTAGGCTAGCTTAGATTGTTATTTTTAGTTCATCAGTTATTAATAAAATTTCATAGAAAGTTTTCTCCTATTTTGTTAGTTTTTTTAGTATTCCTTCGAATCAATGAATAATTTACATTTTGTTTCCCTGCAATCCGTTTAAATCAATGAAATTCAAGTTTTCTATGCTTCCACTATGTCACTTATGTACTAATTTCTTCTAGTTATTGTTTTTACTCATTAAGGGAGTAATTTGAAAACATACCTCAAAGTTGTAGCGCAACTTTGATTTTTTTTTTTTCCTTAGCTGTACCAAGAAATAGTAAATATCATATTTTTTAAAGGGAGTAAATATTGTATTTTTTTTAATGAATATTTACTATAATAAGAAACAAGATTTTTAATTTTTTAAAATTGTAAGAGTAATATATATAAGTTTATTAATTAAAGAATTAATAAATATTATGTAAATAAAAATATTAGCACATAATGACAAAAAAATGTATAATTTATTTTTATAATTTGAAGTCGTAAGATAAATTTAAAATTTATAAGATTTATTAAATTTCATTTGGGTAAATTTGAAGTTTATATAAATCAATGAATTCCTAATACACTACTATTTATTTATTTTTTTTAGGGAAAGGTTATTAACGCCAATAACCTCTAAATTTTGAGGTGTCTTCTACTTTGTCATATGAATTTTAAAAATCATAATTTTGCCTTCTAAACTTTTAAAATTTCTCATTTCATCCTCGTAAATTTTATAAATTACCACTTTGTCTTCTGAACTTTCAAAACTCCTAACTTTTGTCTCCTAAATCTCTAGTTTTTTGTTTAAATAAATAGAATCAAGCCTACGTACTTCACTCATAGGTCACTTAGAAGGACAAAAATAAAATTTTATCACTCCTAAGGGAGCTTAATTTTGTTTATTTAAACGAAAAATCAGAAGTTCAAGAAGCAAAATAAAGAGTTTTGATTTTATTTTTTAATGTTATATACATTCTTTATTGTTTCTTCTCTCTTGATCTTTTTTTTTCAACGTTCCCCCAAATTCGTGCCATTAATTTTAATTTATCTATGCAAAAGAAAAATTATTATTACTAACTAACTCCCTAAAATTATTTGAATCTACTTTTTCAAAACTATTTTCTTTAGAAATTAGGGAAGCTCTCATAAATATAGCCTTGTTTAGAACATCAGAGTATGTTTTAGTCCAAGCCCAAAAGTTTATCAATTGAAACCAATAATTTTAGTTTAAACGAATATTTTTTGTTCAATCACACCAAATATTGGTTAGAACACCCTTCAAATTATAAGTTACGGTTCAAACTCATATTTTTGGTTCAAACTTTAAATAATAGTTTCAACTACTTTTGATTCAAACTAACTTTTTGACAAACTTACTAAACGTTGGTTTGGACTAAAAAATGTAGTTCAAACTCATATTGTTGATTTTAATTAATATTGATTCTAATTAATCAGTTTCAACTAAAATTCTAAATGAAACAGTCATCTTTTTGAAACTTACTTTTCTAACTGTCAAACATGTTTAAACATCATATAACTCAAATATATAATATGCATAGCAGCGTGACATAACTTTTTCTAAGTAAGGTATAGATAAACAAATTTTTGAAAAGTATGACTTAAGGTGCAATTTTCTCCAGAAATTATAGGATTTTATATGCTTTTAAATTTTAAAAATTATAACAGGTTTTAAAATATTTGTAGTAATAACAAATTTACTAGGCAAGAAATCTATTTATTATAAATCAAAGAATAAGTTACCAAATAAATTTTCTATTTATTGTTATTTACTACAATTTTTTTAAAACAAGTTATTTACCTTGAATTTTTAGTATAAATATACTATTTACTCTAATCTCCCTTTAAATTTTCTTAGAAAATCCTTTTAAACCCTACAGAGAGTTAATAAGTTGAGAGTAAATAGTACTTTAAAAAATTTAAAAATTTTATCATATGTTATTCTGATTTTTATTTTTCAATTTTATCTCCATTCTCTATTATTTCTTCTCTCTTGATTTTTTAACTTCGCCAAAATTCATGCCATTAATTTAATTTATCTAGGCAAAAATAAATTATTTACTAACTCACTCTCTAGTTTTTAAAATATATTATCTTTAATGTTTGATTTTTCCAAAAAAAAAAAAATCAAACTTTTATCTTGTTAAATAAAAAATGTTATTTATCTTGTCAACAGACAAACTTTGATGGTTCGATTTATGAGTGGGTACGTTAAAATTAATCTATTGAAACCACAAAAATAGTCTCCTTTATAAATTAAACCGTTGAAATTTAAACAATGGTTAAAGCAATCTTGACTACCAGTAAGGCATAATAGAGTGCCTTGCTCTAAAACTTTTCTTCTTCTTTTTTATTTTTTATTTTTATTTTACACGAGTGTTTTAACGTCAATTTGCTTTGCATCTAATCATAAGGAAAGTTCTACACTGTTAAAGCCCACTTATAATGATCGGTGTCGTAAATTATCTTTCTAAACATGAACATTGTGAAACTCAAAAACATTATTTGTGAGATTAATGAACGTTGTTTTGTTTGTTTGCCTCTCCAAAAAAAAAAAAATGAAAAAAAAAATCCTCTCTAAATTAACAATGTGAATTGTGTAATTATGTACTCCACACCGACACAATTTTTCCCCCCAACATGTACTATAACACAAGCTGAGATAATAGATTCCTTAAATTTTCAAGCGTCCTTTTTTCTTTTTTTTGAAAACAATAGTTTTAAGTTTATCATGACATAAGTTAGTGGAGTCACTGTAGCAACACGTATGACTGTTATTTCTTGACAAATTAGAGGCAATATTTGCGCATGCGTGTGTGTCAATAATATGTACTTGTTTCAACTATTTGTGAAAGATGCGGAGATGGGTAAGTTACAATGAACGTCCAAATAACACCAAAGCATCATTTGAGACCATATGATAATTAAGTCATGTCAATGTGGCATTACAGAATATGTTGTCCATTATTCTCACACATACCATGAGCTTGTAAAGGGTATTTAGCAAAATCAATTGTAAGTAAAATTTTTTATCGTTACAATATAAAGCTTCTATATGTTACTGTGATAAGAAAAAGTAAAGTATAATATAAAATTCTCACATGTTAAAGTTTTCAATTCAAAAATTTTAATTCTGACTACACTCTTCAAACACCCTTGTAATGTTTTTATAGCCAAAGGTTATGTGGGCAAAGGAGAATTTCCTAGCAAGTTTTTATGATTGAGCATGTCCCCCTTTATAGAGGCAAAAAAGAGTAAGTGAATAACATCCTTTACTTTGAAGATATTTGGAAATATGGAAAAACACAATAATGACTTCAACGTTTTTTTTTTTTTTTTTTTACCTATTATGCCGCTAGTAATTGTTGGATCTATCTTCAAACTTAAGAGGGATTGCAAATGAAAAAGATGCTTATTTTGAGGACATGTTTATGAGTGTTTTCAACACGTTTGGTGCTCCATATGGATGATTCAGAGTTGGTTTCTAAAACATGCTTTTGTTTGGAATCAAAAACCCATAATTCCTACAGTTCAAGAGTAACAAGAAAAAGAAAAAAAAGTAGCAAAAAAACATATGAAGTACAAAGTATACACATAAGATTTAAAACATTTACTTAGTGCTGCAAAAAATCACTATGATTATAGAAAGAAGTACAAAGTAGAATTATTTTAAATATTTCTCAATGCCTCCGTTATGTATCATGAGAATTAGAGCAAACTAAAACATGTGCAAAAATACTTGAATACCCCTAAAAATCCGTCACACGCCCTACAACCTCCCTATTAGGCCAAACCACGACCAGCAAGAAAAATATGTAGTATGATTAAGCTCCACACAACTTTACAGTCTAAAAGATTAACTCAATAGATAAATCTTATACAAATATATATATATATATATATATATATTTATATTTTTGGTTATTCACGTTGGAGTGTAAGAGAATGCACCAAACTAAATGCAGAGAAACGAGAATACAAGGAAATTGCACAGTTAGCTATGTCAAAAGTTAGATGCCCCAAAGCTTGTGTCAACACTTTTATAATGCTCCATATATTTGATTTCAAAAACAATCTGACAACTAAAATACTAATTCTTTTTTTCTTTTTCTCTTTTTGTGGTGGAAAGAACTAGGATACAAGTTCTAATAAGCCAAGCGCCTGCCTTTTAGAGTTGGATCAAAAAAAGTCAAGGGAGTGTTCTCATGAACATAGCAACCAAAACTCAACATTCAAAAAAAAAAAAAAACTATCAACTCTGACATTAGAAGCAATCACACTATATATATAAATATATGTATATATATATAAATATTAATACTATACACTCATTGGTTTATTCACACGTCCTATAAAAGTCATGAAACAGAATGACGCCTACGCTTCTGAAATGGGAATCTGGTTTCTGAACTTGCCTTGCCCCCAGTAGGCTTAATACTATTAATCCTGAACAAGTTGTTGAGCTTGCTCAACTTCTTGGCAAACGATTTGAACAGCTTGTTTGCAGGATGAGATCTCACAAGCTCTTGTTTCATTGAAACATGGTCCTTTTCCAAGTCAGTAAGCCTCATTCTCATCCTTGCAACTTCTAGCTTGAGCTCTCGGTTCTCTCGTCTCACAGACGCGTAGTTGTCTCTAGGGGAAATGGCTCCACTCCCAGCCCCGCTGCCCGAGCGCTGAGGGAATTGGCCATTTATTGCGCCGAAGAAGAATTGGTTGTGCCCTCCATTCATTGCGTTTCTCAGCCTGATTTGCTCGAAATAGAGCACTTGAACCGCCATTTGAACCGGCAGCCTTTCATTCTGTGCTGCGTGGCTGCAGGCTTCTTGTGATAGCTTTTGACAGTCTATGGTCTTGCAAAGGCGGTAGCGTTCCGAATCCTTAATGTTTGGATGAACCTGTAGGGAGAAGTGACCTGTTATGAGTTCAAAATTTTTGTAGAAACATCAGAGGCGGAGCCAAAAAACCAAGTCAGAAGGGTGGATGGCGTATTCCAAGGGCAAACATAAAATTTCAGAATTCACGGAGGATCGAACTAGGTAGGCAGCTGCGCTTGACTCTATGTGGCTCCACCCCTGAAAATATGCATTGAATACACACACACACACATGTATATATAGAGAGAGAGAGAGAGATTCTTTTTCTTACTTTTAGGAAGATATCCACAGCTCTATATAGTCCATCGCTCACTAAACGTGCATGATCCGGAAGAAGTTCTGTTAGTGCTATGAATTTAGCAGGCATCAAGTTTGAGTCCAATGCAACTTCTGCAAGATAGTTGTCAAGCAACTTTGACACTTTCAGAATTGAACTTTGTTTGGGAGATCCCAGGCTGTCGAAATCATAAATCATTTCTCTTTCTTCTCTCAAATGTCTGTCCTCTTCATCATCCTCATCCAAGTTAAGAAATATAGAAAAGATCCTCACAATAGTATCTATGTCATAGATTGTACTGTGGTTGTTCCCGTGTGAATTTGCAGGAATTAGGATGTCCTCGAGAATCGCCTGGTCCAGCTGCAGACCGATCCGCCTCTCCAAATCCGACCTGCAAGAAGTAGACGCAGACGCTGCAATTGCTGTTTTCAACAAGCTCGAGAGAAACGCCATCGGAACCGGACTCTTCCTCGACTGAGTTGGTAGCAGATTGACTATTGCCTCAACAATGACCCTTTGCTTCTTTTGCAATTCCGAGTCCAGAAGGCTTCCCTTGACCAACTGGGAGTCCCTCACGATAAGGCCTTGAAGAGAATTATGTGCGTAGTTTATCAAAATCTTGCTGATCATGTCCTGCTTTAGACCCTTGGTTTTGACAGCTGACAAAACTCTCTGAAAGAAGTCAAGGCTGAGAACAGTGAGAGATTTTCCCCACCAATCTGCGGGCGTTTCAGGTTCCACAGCCGGGACAACAGGCTTTGCGGGGAAGTTGTGGTCAAGTTTCAACAGCCCTGAAGTGAGCTGCTCTTTGCAGGCATTAGTAGCAATTGCATTGATGAGCCTGCTAACCAAGTTGATCTCTTCCGCAACTGGCAAGAGTGTCTCGCAACGGTGAAGAACAGATATGGAATTCGCGATGTTCGGGAGCACCATCTCCTTTAGACATGCTTCAACTCGGGCCTCGAGGTTTTTCTCTGCCAAGTCCTCTGTCATTTCAAGGAAGTGAGCTGCACAACGGAGCATGGCAACGTTCGACTGCGTTATCTCGACATTTACTCCGTAGCAAAATTTCGCAGCTAGCTCAAATGCCTCAGGTCCACCGGGGACAGAAGCAAGATTTATTCTTGAAATCTTCGAATCTTTAGCTTCCAACAGCAATTTCCGAATCCTCCCACTCCGCGAAACAAGAGGGAACTGCAACAGAAACACCAACATAGCTTAATTATCCAGTCTTCTTTTGTTTTCTTTACTTTGTAACAAAAAATTCTCATAGTTCTTCTTCATAAAGTATATTGCTCAGATTTTCTTCACATGCAAAAATGAAAACTTAAAAACAAAATTGAAAGAAAGAAATTAAATGTTGCTGGATTGTCATCATCTTTTCTTTTTTTTTTTTTCATTTGTGTAGCGTACTTCAAAATTATAGATTCAGCTGCAAATTCTATATAAACTTCCAGACATAAAGAATCTCCATCAAGACCAATTTCTGAGCAACTGTTGGCTATTTTGCAGTAGTAAGCTTAAGAAAAGCACTTGAAACAGATTCTATTCTTCATAAACAGTCATATTTTAGTCGGAACAATTTTTTTTTCTCACCTTATGAAGTGAAAAGCTCGAGGTTCCCACTTCAACAGTAAGATCGCTAGAAACGTCAGAGATAGGCCTGCAAGAAGATACGAAAAACTGATTTGAGGGGACATTGCAGAGAGACAAGAAAATACCAAAAAAAATTAAAAAAAAAATTCATAAAACACAAAAACCGCTCCATATCTACATGTTTCTTGTTGCCAACATATCGGAAACTCTCCGCCAGTGTTCCTCCTCCTACAGACGTCTCTTATTGTTGTTGTTGTTATATATATGACTATATATATTCACAATGCACACACCAGATATTTGCATTCAATGTAATGTTACCGTGAACAAACTGAAAACTTATGGACAACATGATCCTCCTAGTTTTGGTGATTTGACATAAGAGTGACCCCGTGTGGGACAATGACATAATCAATAATTGTTAAATAAGTGGACTGAACAAGCAAAAAGGATAGACCCTCTATAAGTGGCAAAAAAAAGTGAATCAAAAATTCCACAACTGTTTTTTTTTTTTTTTGGTGCTGATTTTTCGGATCTACAGAGATACTAAGTGCATGATTTGGGACATGTTTTCTTTTTGGGTTTTCATGAAATAGCTGTATCTTCTTGTTTTGTTCAATGTAGGAGTTATTGGGTTTTTCATACACAGTGTACCTAGGGTACTAGTTGTCCGTACTGGTTTTGTTTCTAGATGGGACAGGGTCCAACTTATGGTAAAAACTAAAAGTGAGAAGAAAAATAATAGCAAATCCTTAATAATTGATGGGCAAGTGTTGATTGGTCTTTTCGTTGACATCAAGGAATGTTGATAGCGCCAACATCGAATATGAACATTGATTCGTAGCTCGCGCCCTGCGGTGATGTCGTTCGGATGTTAGATCTGTCCAAGGCAAGGCCTTCACAATATTCGATGCGTCGCCTTCAAGGGCTTGAGCTATCTTAGGCAGAGCACAGTTCTAATCTAAGCCGCGAGATCATGTTGAAATCATATCAGATAAAAAGTATATATCACTCTGATGGTTTAGAAGTGTATCCTCACGGTAAGATAGTTTCTTCATATCTTACTATAGAATTTGTCTAAGTCTTGACCATTTTCCGGGATACTTCTTTGGGTGTCGTTTTTTCTTTTATTTGTATGGGGCCTTAGATTTAAGCATGTGGGAAATTGAGGGGGAAATCTTCACTTGACAAAAACAGGATCTCAGAGGGTTTAATCTCATCTACCTTCAGGCTCTCTCTGATCGTGACAATTCAACTCCCCAGAAGAAAAATAAGAAATGCAAGAAAAAAAAAAGAAAATTTTCTGATCAAAATGGTGGGTCTTCAACAATGACCAGCCTGATGTTTTTTTTCCCACTTCCCAATTGTAGTAGCTTAACGTGATTATCTTATCTAACTTTAACATCATGTTTTGGAATATTGACAGACTGTCAATGACATATGACTTAACCCAAAAAAGAAAAAAAAATTCTGTAAAAAGGACTAATCTGAAAATATGGTTCCTAAGAAGTGAACACTAACTTATAGTGACATAAAGCAATTTTAGTGAGACATGAAAACTAAAGCAAATTGAGTTAAAAAGAATAGAGAGAGAATTGAATTACCATTCAGTGGCATGTCTTATGCTAGAACTTGGACGAAACGACCTTTTCCCAGAAATGCTTGGCTTCAACTCACCAACAGTCACAACTCCCATTATTTTCTCCTCAAACAAATTAATGTCTTCAAAAGGAGGAAAAAAAAGGAAAAAAACAGAGAAGGAAAAAAAAATTCTCTGACCACCAAGTGTCAAATTGTCAACAGTGTAACTGCTTTCAACAGCCCAACTCTCATATCAGTACTACTAGAACTGGTTTTCATTGCACTCTGCTGAGGAAGCTGACATGTTTGTTTAAAGATCTTTCTTATCAGTACTACTAGAACTGGTTTTCATTGCACTCTGCTGAGGAACCTGACATGTTTGTTTAAAGATCTTTCTTACTTTCTCTCTCTCTAAATCTGTCTGTTGGGGGAGAGAGAGAGGGCTAGAGTGAAGAGAGAGTCACATGAAGTCATGCAAAAGGATTGTTGTGGTAATCACTTTGGTGTGGACAAAGTTTAGTAGGTGTTTATAATTGTATTTGTAATGGCATTAATCTAAAAGTCAAGAAAAAATGTGTATTGTGCTCCAGACACTTTTCGGTGAAAGGTAAACTACGGAGTGACTTGTAACTTTCTTGTTCTTTTTTTCCTTTTTTTTTTTTTTTTTGTGGTTTGTGAAAAAATATTGCAGGAATCCTGAAGGTTTGCAGTGCTTTTGGGGTGTGTCATCATGGCTAGTGAAAGCAACCTCTTAAAATAAAGATTAGCTTAATTTAATTCACATATTATGTGTAAAGCCCACAAAAAGTGGGGATTAGAAGGGTGAGTTGGATTACATGATAAAATGAGAACCACACCGACAAGGAATTTTAAAATTGATGTGTTTGTGTTTAGGACAAATTGGATCATGATGTCAGATGCATGGTGTTAAGCGTTTAAAGGCAAAATTTGTGGCAAACTTATCATACGATTTTTTTTCTTAATTGAAAAAAAAAAGAAATTATGTTTGACAAAATGATTTGAACTCAAAAAAATAAGCTTAGATACTATAATATATTTATTAGAAAATAAATAAAAAATAGGCAATAGAAAACAAAAAACAAAGAATACGTAGATATACGTGGAAAACCTTAGAGAGAAAAAGCTACGGACAGAGACAAAAACAAATCCATTATGTCGAAAAATTAGTAAAAAAAAGAGTTAAAAATAATATATATATATATATATATAGCATAACCCAACACAATAAGTCCAATCTCTCTGCTACCACTACAGGCCCTCTAAAAATTCTCATAATTATAATCTCACCATAAAATTTCACACTGCAAACATTTCGGTCTGGACCAAACAAAATTTGAGTCGGACACCATGCTCTAGCAATATTTTTACAAAATTCGAGTCGGACACCATGCTCTAGCAATATTTTGGCTTTATATTCTAACATGTAATAATTTTACAATATAAACAATTAAAACTCATGAGTTTAAACAAAATTTAGGTCAGCCACCATATTCTAACAATATTTTTACTTTATACTTTTACATGTTATAGCTTTGCAAGCGATTAAAACTCATAAGTTTAAATTTATCTCTCAAATACAAAGTTTGCGTTATCCCGTCTTTCGCTGTTCTTGTTTATTACAGAAGTTCAAGAGCCATCAACTGAAAAATAAAAAATAAAAAAAGTACATGAATAACGTGCTTGGCCTTGTTGCTTTGTGGTGAAACTTGGGAAATAGGAATTTTTGGGTTTTGGGTATTGTCCACTTTCTGTACGTCATCTCATATAATATTTATACAAATCGACCCGAAGGACAATAGGCATTTTAGTCGGAGCAAATTTGGACAATTATGGCCATTTCGACTGGAACCACTACATTAACTAATTCAACAATTTGGAGGCATTGATTTCTTCTGCCTGGAATAAATTCTCTTTTGGGGCCCGGATTATTCTTCAACAAAAGACTGAAACATCAAAGTCTACTGGTTTAACGATAAGGTATTTGGCACATAACTTCTTATGACTGACAAACTGTGCCTAAACTTTTTACTTTATTTGTCTTTTGAATTAAAAATAAAGTGTTATATATTGCTCCAAATTGACAACGGTTAATAATTTTAAATATAAATACTCTGTACGCGTTATATAAACTTGCTTAAAAAAAAGTAAAATTTTAAATAACGGCACTATATTATTTTCATGCTCTAGTGATTTGGAGAGCTCAACAACATTTTCTTAAATTCTCAATTACCATTTAAAAATTTAGCAGACAACTTACTAACTAGAGTCAAATTCAAAGGGTAAAAAGAGCTAAACCACTGTAAAATAACGTTGTACACACTATTTCCTAAAAAAAAAAAA
>CAMOHE010033062.1:0-25732 GCA_946598075.1 Artocarpus hirsutus | reverse complement strand
GCTTCCTTGGGTCGAAAGTCCCAGAACGCACTGTACAGGAATCGACTTGGTGAGGACTCGGGGCTTGATATCCCCTCACCGGAATACCCTCGAAATGTTTGGAGGGTGGCCAAGCACGCCTATTTAGGTTTCGATGAATTGAGTGATACTTTGTGTAATGTGGATACCTAGGAATAATGGTGAATTGTAATATTTATATGTATGTATAAGTGTGAAACCTGGTAATGGTTAACTATGGTATCCACAAGATATGATCATAATAAACCTCATAATCTGGTATATGATGTAAATTAACTAACCATGTAGTTTTAATGTGGTAATGAATAAACCTTAAGATGAGTAATGATTTTCCCTACTGGGCATGTTGATGCTCATCCCTATCATATCTACATCTCTCAGTTGGAACTCAGTGCAACTTATTTGACGAGGAATAAGCAACAACACTGTTGAATTCGTGTTGGAAGATCTTTGTTAAACTGTAACTCGTCTAGATTATGTAAGATTCGTATTTACTTTGTGATGGCTGTGTTAAGTTATTTGGGAATTGTACTATGGTGACGATGACTGTATTTTAAATATTTGGTGCTACATTAAAAACTGTGGTTTGTATTTTAAATATTTATTTTTTGTTCAAAGACCCATGGGCATTGTTTAATAGACTTAAATAATATTGAATCTAAGTTTATTTTAATTTATTCAATACTGTTAACCCCCATATAGGGGTGTTACAATGCCTTACCCATATCCCTCGTACCAAAGTTCTTTGAGAGAAATTACTTCACCTCATATAGCAAACCCTTATCATTAGTTGCAAGTAATATGTCATCCACATATAGTACAAGGAAACAAATCCTACTCCCACTGACCTTCTAGTATATACATTGATCCATGATATTCTCTTTAAAACCAAATGAAGATATAACGTCATGAAACTTTATATACCACTAACGAGAGGCTTGTTTTAATTTATATATGGATTTCTTAAGCTTGTAGACTAATGTTCACCATCACTAGAGGAAAATCCTTCTGGTTGTTTCATATAAACTTCTTCCTCTAGATTACCATTGAGAAAGGCCACTTTTTACATCCATTTGATGCAAATCCAAATCAAAATGGGTAACCAATGCCATAATGACTCGAAGAGAATCCTTTTTAGATACAAAAGAAAAGGTCTCCGTATAGTTGATTCCTTCTCTTTGAGTGAATCCTTTGACAATGATTCTTGCTTATGTCTCTCAATGTTGCCCAATGAGTCTTTCTTTGTTTTTAAGACCCACATACTTCCAATGGGTTTTACACCTTCAGGCAACTTAACGAGATCCCAAACTCTATTAGATGACATAGAATCCATTTTGTTTTTCATGGCATTATACCATAAGTCAGATTCCTTAGAACTTCTAGCCTGTAAAAACGTTTCAAGATCATTTTTGGCTCCAACATCATAGTCAGACTCTTGTAGATACATAATATAGTCATTAGGTATCGTTGATCGTTTTTCTCTACTAGATCTCCTTAATTTTGGCTCAATATTCTCTTGAGGAGCATCTTGCTCAATAGGCTATTGAACAGGTTCTTGTATCTGTTGTTCAATTAGATCCACTCTTTCTTGATTAGCAATCTATGAAACTTGAATGACTTGTTGTTTTCATCATGCATTTGAACTTTGGGCATGTTGGGTACAACAATCAATCTATCACTAGAAGTGGAATGTTGAGCATTTGTATGATCTTTCTTAAGAACAGTGTTTTAGGATTGATCACTCCTACTAATCAAGTCATTCTTAAGAAATTTTACATTCTTTGATTCCAGAAATCTAGTACTATGAGATGGATAAAAAAATCTATATCCCTTAAACCGTTCAGCATAACTAACAAAGTATCCACTTATGGTCCTTGGGTCTAGTTTCTTCTTTTATGGATTATAAACTCTTACCTCCAACAGGCGTCCCCAAACGCTTACATGTTGTAAACTCAGTTTTCAACCTTTGAATAACTCAAAAGGCGTCTTGGGGACAGCCTTGATTAGAACTCGGTTCAATATCTACACTGCTGTTTTAAGAGCTTCAATCCATAAGGACTCAGGAAGTTTGCAGCTAGTAAGCATACTCCACACCATGTCTAATAATTTTTAGTTTCTTCTTTCAGCTACACCATTTTAGTTTGAAGAACCAAGCATAGTGTATTGGATAATAATCCTATGTTCTTGCAAAAACCTAGCAAATGGACCAGGTGATTGTCCATGCTCAGTGTATATACCATTGTACTTTTCACCTCTATCTGATATCACGATCTTGATTTACTTTCCATATTGTTTCTCTACTTTCGCTTTAAAGACCTTAAAAGCATCTACTGCTTCGTTTTTATTGTTAAGCAAGTAGAGATACATGTATCGTGAGTAGTCATCTATGAAAGAGAAGAAGTACTTTTGAGAGTACGTGTCCATGTCTAGACTACAAATATCCATATGTATGATTTCCAATAAATAAGAACTCTTCTTGGCACCCTTCTTTGACTTGTTGGTCCTTAATGCAGTATACACAAGTTTCAAAATCAGTAAAATCTAAAGTACTAAGTATTCCATCCTTTACTATTCTCTTAATTCTTTCAATGGAGATATGTCTCAATCTCCAATGCCCCAACATAGAGGATTCATCATTTACAACACATTGCTTTATACCAACATTTTCTTGAACATGTAAAGTAGTATAATTGGCATCATTTTGTAAATTAAGACAAAAAAGACCATCAGACAAACTACTATATCAAATAAAATTAGATTTAT
This sequence comes from Artocarpus hirsutus, assembly GCA_946598075.1. NCBI lineage: Eukaryota > Viridiplantae > Streptophyta > Magnoliopsida > Rosales > Moraceae > Artocarpus > Artocarpus hirsutus. The sequence goes on along the minus strand of CAMOHE010033062.1, from coordinate 22,951 downwards.
AAGACAAATTGAAAGAAGATCCTAAAAATTTAAAGTAATATCCATCTTATACAAGTCTAGAAACAGAAATTAAATTTCTAAAAAAACTAAGAATACAAAATCTCTTTTCCAAATACAAAAAAAAGCCACTACTTAAGAGTAGTTTGCATGTTCCTATAGCCTCCATATGTGAGCGCATCTTATTTTAAAAATAGATGATTTGCTCACGTCCTATTGGCTTCTGTAGGTTTTGCAATCCCCACAAATAATTGGTAACATGGATTGTAGAACTGGAGTGAAGACCCCATGTGTCATAATTAACATCAATCATATTGAATTCATAACAAACAAGTGAGAGTTGAGTATGTTTCTTATCAATCCATTCTCGAAATTTAGAACAGTCCTTTTTTAGATGCCCTTTCTTACAAAAGAAGCACTTGAACTCCTTCTTAATATCTGGCTGGGTAGGAACCTTGCCTTTCCCCTTTTGTCTGGTCTAAAACTTCTTCTTATTATCTTGGGTTGTTAGATTTTGTTTCTCTCCCTCTTCCATGATGAGTCTTTCCACCTCCTAAACATACATGGTCAACAGCTCGTTAATTGATAATTTGTCCTTATGTGTGTTATAGGAGATCTTAAAGGGACTATACTCATAAGGTAGAGAGTTTGGAATATAATAAACTAGGAAAGAATCAGACATGTCAACCTCAAGTGTCTTTAATTAAGCTGCAATATCCCTCATGCGCATGATATGCTCACGTACGCCTTTAATACTGGTAAGCTTCAAGGATGAAAACTATATTATCAAGGTGCTTGCTAATGCTTTATCTGAATGTAATGAGCCAGGAATGTAATGAACCAGGGTGCTTTCTTGGTTTGGAATGTAATGAACTAGGAAAGAATCATACATGTCAACCTCAAATGTCTTTAATTGAGCTGTAATGTCCCTCATGCGCATGATATGCTTACGCACTCCTTTAATATTGGCAAGCTTCAAGGATGAAAACTGTATAATTAAGATGCTTGCCAATGCCTTATTTGAAGACTCAAATTGTTCATTAATAGCCTTTAATAGTGCTCGGACATTGTCATATTTATCAACCAAACCCTTAATCCTGGTAGAGACTTTGGTCTTTAAGAAAATAATTGAGAGACGATTGGATTGCTCTTATTTTTCATACCGACCAATATCATCTAGAGTGCTGGTCTTAGTGATAGAGGGTGATTCATCTTTCTTTATGGCATAGTCAATGTTCATCCACCCAAAATGAAGGAGAATCCTCTCCTTCCAAACTTTATAGTTATCACTCTTAAGCTTAAGAATATCACATTTCATATCAGATAAATTAACAGTTGAATTATTGCAATACATCAAACATACATGCTCATGTCACAAAATTTGAAGCTAATAACTATATGTCATGTTTTACCAATGTAAATCATGCTACAAGGATTATGAATCATATGATGTATAAAAACTGCTTGTAGGCTAAGTTTCTAATTTATATTGATTCACATACAACCTTATGATGAAACTATTAAACTATATTCTATTTCTTAATCCCTGTAGGAAAATTAAGAAAATAGTTTAATATTTCATCCTATCCAGTCATATTTAATATAATAAAATTTCTTGTGGGATAAATTTCATTACACCTAATATAATTAGTTACAATTAATATCTGTTTAACTAAATGTGACTTAAAAAGCTTAACGTATAACTTTAATATAATCTAAGATGCTGTGGTACTCTTAAATCAATTAAAATTATACAAATCATTCAAGATATTTTATTTTCATGTATAAAATATTCATGAATTTGCATGTATTAAAAATTAACAACTAAAGAATGCATGCAAAATAAATTATGCATAAATTAAAAAATATTTCTAAAATAAATTTCTAAAATTTTATTTAAACATAAATAATAAATTTTGGATTAATCTAAAATTAATTTTAGATTTATTAAAAAACAATTTTCTAAAATATCCAAATTAAAAATCTAAAAAAAATAAAAAAATAAGTTATTTTTTTTGGATTTTTTAATTTTTCTTGCCCCAAAAACCTAAAATGACGTATCGTTTCGGCCTAGAAAAAAATGCCAAATACCCCTAAAAACGACATGTTGTTTTCATCAGTGATGAAAGCGATGTGTCGTTCATGAAACGACCAACGCCCCTTGCTTAAGTAAAACGACATGTTATTTTTCTCAATGAAAAACAAGAAAACACAACCTTCAGGGGCCAAAACGACATGTCATTTTTTAGCCCCTAATTTCATTTTCCATGTTATTTTGGGTCTTCTTGGCCTAAATCTGACCCAAACGGGTCCAATTATAGACCCAGTTGTTTCTATGCCTTATGGGCATCAAAATTGACGTTTTAAAAACCTAAAAAAGTTAGAAAATCAATTTCTAAATCATTTCTAATGTTGGTTTTCATCAAAAATATCAAAAAAATGATTTCAAATACAATAAAGTTTTGGGTATTTTGAAAAACTCTATTAAACTCCATTCAAACATATCAAGGTAGAGCAAAAACTACGCTTTTGATACCAAATGTTAGAAATTTACATATACAAAATTATGATTTTCATATATGCATGAATCCAAATAGCATGAAAATCATCAATGCAGAAACATAAAGGAAAAGAAACCTAACCTCTAGCTATTGACAAATATAGTAAGAATAGAGAATCTTGAAAGAATTTTTGAAGAAAGAGAATCTTCTAAACCTTCTATAATTTTGAAGAGATGGTGTATTTTTGAATAAAACTGCAAGCCTTAGGGACTTTTATACATGATATTTATAGACACCTACCATCAGAATATACATTACCATCAAAAAGTATATCTGAAACAAGGCATTTTTTTTGAAAATTTATAACTGTTCAGAGATATCCTCGGGTTGATACTATTTAGAAAATACATATATATTGGACCACTTAAATTTATTTATTTATTTATTTATTATCATTTAAAAACTAAATAAATAATAATAAATAAATTAAAATAAAATCTTCTTCTTCTTCTTTTTCTTCCTCTTGGCTAAAATGCTGGGATTTGATTGTATGAACACTATTATATATACACACAAATTCACACTCATGACATATGTTCTATCAAAGAAAACATTCCCGAGATAAGGAGTTGCCAACAACAACTATAACCCCATCTCTTATATATTCACATGTATATTGAAATAATTATCACTTGTACATAAGCAAATCTATGACCACTCCAATTGCCTTTAGGAAATCGTCGAATTCTTTAGCTTGGATCTTTAAAAGCTAAAAGAGCCAAATTAGTTTCAAACCATCTTATTCTCATTCCTTTTAAAAATATATCAATACAAAAAGCTGTATTTTTAGTCATAACAGTTTTAATAAAATTTTTAATCACAACAAAATGTTGGGACTTTAGCTACAATAAAAATTGAACTAAAGTTTATGACTCAATGTATATTTGTTGTAATTAAAAGTTTTGTTAAAAACTGTTATCATTAAAAGTCTAATTTTTTATGGAGTACATATTGTTGTAAATTTATATTTTTCTCGTTCAAGTTTCCTAAATTAGTTTAAGCGAATGAAACACTGTTTTTTCAAGAATTAAGAAAAAAAATATTATTTGAGAGTTGATAGTAACTAATATAAGAGGATTAAGTGGAGCATTTATATATGGCGGCAAAGCATTTAAGGTAAAACATATTAGAAAAAAGAAATATAATCAGATGAAATTACTGCTAAATTTTTTTGAAAAGTGTGCAACATAAACACGATGCGCAATGCATCAGATCTAATAAATAATTTCTTTTGAATTAATGTAAGTACGATTTGTTCGGGTTTGACTAAGCACGACCCGCGCGCAAACCATTTCAATTCCTGAGAAATAACACACGATGATATCCCACAGGCTAAATATTAAAGAGGTACACTGAATAAAGAGATTGGAAATTATACCTCGACCAAACTATAGGACAAACAAACAAAAAAATATTGAAGAAGATCTTATTGTTGAGTGAAAAAAGAGAGGAAAAAGGAAAGAAAACGACAGTGACTTTTCTCCACGCGCAAAAACGGGTCCATGCATACTATGCAATCCAGTGGAGCACTTCGTATCACGACAACACCTACTGCAGGGCGAGCCGTCTACACATGTCACGCCACTCTATTTCTTTGTTTTTATTATACGACTTTGACTTTCTTTTTTGGTAATCCTTCCTTTCATAATAGCCGTTTTTTCTTACTTTCTCACTCTTATTTGACCCCTCACTCCTCCATAAATTCATCATAAACTTCACCATCCCCAAATCACGAGCCAAAACACTTTGCCTAAAAAAAAAAGTTTTTATGTATTTCTTTTGCTATTTCGAATTTCGACACTCTCGAATTAAAAGAATAAAAATAAAATAAGACACACACAAACACAAGGTAAGCCTTCATCTCAATATGGAAGGCGTTTCTTGTTTGCTCAAAAGCCTTCATCTCAATATGGAAGGCGTTTCTTGTTTGCTCAAAAGATCCATTTGGGTGTTGCTTTTATTGAACGTTGGTTCTGTTGCCACCTTGGTGCATGGCCAGGGAACCATTGTTGGGTTCTATTCAAGTACGTGCCCTGGAGCCGAAGACATTGTTAGGTCAACTGTTGAGTCTCATTTCAAAACCAATCCCGCCATAGCTCCCGGCATTCTGAGAATGCATTTCCATGACTGCTTTGTCCAAGGCTGCGACGGCTCCATCCTCATCAACGGCCCAAACACCGAAAGGAACGCCGGAGCAAACCTTGGTTTGAGAGGCTATGATGTTATCGACGACGCCAAAACTCAGCTTGAAGCTGCCTGTCCTGGTGTCGTTTCCTGCGCTGATATTCTCGCACTTGCTGCTCGTGATTCTGTCGTTCTTGTAATTGTCACTGGATACACAGTTTTATCACTTGCTGCGCTTATATTTTATAACAACTTATGTTTTTGTTAATTGCAGACCAAAGGAATTAAATGGCAAGTTCCCACTGGGCGGAGAGATGGACTCGTTTCATTGGCGTCTGATGCCTCAACTTTGCCAGGCTTTACTGAATCCGTGGATTCCCAAAAGCAGAAATTTGCGGCAAAGGGTCTCAAAGCTCAAGATCTCGTCACCTTAGTTGGTAATAAATACATGACCAATAAGAAATCTATCATAGTTTATAACTAAAATTTCAATACTAATAATGGGCCTTTTTCCTTTCACTTTTTGAACTAGCAACAAAAAAAAAAAAAAAAAAAAACAGAGAGAGAGAATAGTGGGTTGGACGCATAACATAATCTTACTAGCTATACTAAAATATAAGATAACAAATTCGAATACTTGCATAAATAGCCAAAAAAAAAAAAAAAACTATATAATGTCAAAATCATCAGAATAAGCTACAACATCACATAATAATTACTACTATACAATTTCACTCTTTTTAAACTACTTAAAAAATACATATTGTGGTACTTGTGTTTATACGATAGCTCAAATTTGACATGTGAAGACATGATTGGTAAAAAATGAACAAAATTTATTGTGTAATATTAACAGGTGGACATACCATTGGTACCACAGCATGTCAGTTCTTCAGGTACAGACTCTACAACTTCAGTACTACCAGTGCAAGTGGCGCGGATCCCACTATCAACTCATCCTTCGCTCCTCAACTTCAAGCGCTCTGCCCGCAGAATGGTGACGGCACGAAGCGTGTCGAGCTCGACACTGGAAGTTCAGCTCGTTTCGACACCAGCTTCTTTGAGAACTTAAGAAATGGAAGAGGCATTCTCGAATCCGATCAGAAGTTGTGGACTGATCGCTCCACAAGGACGATCGTCCAACGCTTCTTAGGAGGGAATAGACAACAAAGCCTGAACTTCAGCGTGGAGTTTGCAAAGTCTATGGTGAAGATGAGCAATATTGGCGTCAAAACTGGAACTCAGGGTGAAATTCGCAAAGTCTGTACGGCAGTTAGTTAACTAATACAAACCTAATTGTATTGTCTTTAGGCAAGTGAGTCAAAATTAATGGTCACATTTGACGTATAATTGATTTATATGTATGAGAGCCAGTGGCAAAGTGTAGGCAATAATATTGGCTACGTACGTGAAAGTTACGCATTAGTGGTGTGTCAAGTAGATTACTGACATGCAAAAAATGTTATGGCGTATTTATTTTAGATATTACGATAATGATAATGTGATTACAGGATTGAAAATGAAGGTTTTAAGCATAAATGAGAACGTTCGTTAAGATTTGTCAAAATGCAAAGTTTAACTAGTTTTCAAAGAAATGAGTTTTTGATTAATTTAAATGTTGTTTTCTGAATTTGTACGCAATTTATTAAAAAAATCAAAACAGACAACTTTTGTGAAGAAATCTTACTCGAATTCCAATTAGAATTAGCAAAAAAACGTTAATTTTGGTACTGCCTATTCAAAAATGCATTTGAAGATGAATGGTTTTGAATAAAGTTAAAACACAAAAATTATAGATCATATTGAAACTTTTAAAAATCATGGACGGTTCATGAAAATTCTATACCGATTTTAAATTATGAGTTTTATGAGATTTTAATCACAAAGTTTTGAAACTAGGAAAACATTTTAAATAAAAGGACTTTGACCGATGAGCTTTTATGAGTTTGAATCATTGCAAAAAACTGGATGTTTTGGCATAAGATGAGTATTTTTGGTCCTGATGACAAAAATTTCAAAAATTTGTTTTTAGGCCAAAATCAAATGGTGCAAACTAGTTTCTTGCATTGCAATGAAAATATAAGTAATTGTAGATTTTTAAGTTCAAGAGAACATGCAATTTCCAAGGAAAAATACTCTAAGACTTTTGTATTACGGGTCAAAACCGTAAAGTTTTGTAAAACTAATATTTTGAGAAAGAAAACCAATGTCTTCTGTTTTACAACATTACAAGTAGCAAGAAAATGTAAGTTTTGTTTAAAACAAGTTCAGAAAGTTTTTTAAAACCCACCAAGGGTAAAAGCATCATTTTTAATAAAACCACTAAAATGGACCCCAAATTAGTGAAACAGCCATATATGCAAAATGTTCTATATTATGTTAAGTAATAAAACCATCAAGTAAGACAAAAATTTTGACTAAGGAATGAATAGGTTAAGCAATAAAGAGGTAAACCAATAAGAAATAAAGCTAAGTTAAAAGAATAACTGGTTTACATTTTATGTTGTATTATTGATCAAGTAGGTTAGTAATAAGAAAATTTAGCTAATAGTCAAGTGTCGTTTGAACAGGACACGAAAGTTGACTAATAGAAGGAAAGGTAATTAAGTGGGAATGTTAGAGAAAGGTCTAGGGAAGTTCCAAACCTCACCTATGGTATGAAAAACATAATTTTCAAATGCTTTGAATATATTGAAAGTATGTTTGCGTTTGTTATGTGTAATATTTTAAAGTTCAAGTCATGTTTTGCAATGTGTTTGCAATTATTATATTTATTATGCTAGACATTAAATTATGTCATAGAAAATGCTTACTAAGATTACAAAATTGGTAATCAAAATCCTCAAGTTAAGATAAGAAAATATACATCACCCAAGTAGAAGAAAATATCATACCAGCCTTCGACCCAATGGTAGTGCCATGCTAAAGTTATGTTACGACGGTCAAGCACGAATTATACGTACACTTGGGCTCATAGTTCAAGAATGTTAAGAATGATAATAAAAGTTCATACATAAACATAATAGAATCATGCATCATGATATTGCTTGTATACCTTTTTAAAATGTTTTCTTTACAAGTAATGTTTGTGTGGAATAATATTACAAGAAACATTTTACGATGAAAAACTTTTTACGAGAAATGTTTAGTGAAAGCAATTTTTACAAGAAAGGTTTTTAAGAAGAAAGTTTTATGAAGAAAGATTTAATGTTTGTGAGATTAGTTTGAACTTATTGAGGAAAGCTCATTACAAGCTCCATCATGTTGTTGGTAGTCCTACGAGAGACTAGTAAGATTGGTTGAAGAGCTCAGTGTAGCAATGACAAATATGATGGTTGGGTATAGATATCACTACAATAGTTTTTTGCTACATTAAAAACAAAAGTTTCCATTGTTTTAATGAAAACCTTTTATTGTTCGAAAGAAGTTTTAAAAAGTTTTAAGCAAGTGAATATTTGCCTAGCAAATTATAAGAAATGTTTTGGATGATTTTAAAGTCATGTTTTAAACTACGTTTCAATTTTTGCAACAATTTTAAGTATATTTTTAAGTAAGTGTTAAAGAAAAGAATTAGTAGTAGTTTTCTTACTAGTAAGTAAGTTTAAAAGTTTAAGGAGTAATGTTTAAGCAAGCAAAGTAAAAACTTAAAGAGGCGGGTCATTACAGATGCCAGAAGGGTAAAAATGTCTTTATAGTCTGTATACATTTAAATAACAGGCTAGGGCATGTTATTTACTTGGAGAGTTTTGTTCATGTGGCAAATGTCAATCCAAAAGAATTAGATGTGGCAGTCAATGTAAATATCTCCTGAATTGGCCCAACTATACAAAGGAACATTTACGAGAAAATTACATGTTATGCTATACTTTTACAACATCATTTTTTAATGCCACAAAAAAGTAATGCCATGTTTTTTTTCCTTTTCTTTTTTTTTTCTTGTCACTTTTCCCTTGATTTTCCCTCTCTTTCTCTTTTATATCTCTCTTTCCCCTTTTTCACTCTCTCTTTCATCCCTATAGTGACCTAAATCTGCCCTACGTATGTCGTTGTTGCCATCGCCGTAGATCTATTGCTATTGTTGCCGTTGTCGCTGTCCTTCTCGTCGTCCCTGTCCCAGGCCAAGCATCACCTCTGTCTAGATAAAGAGACTCCTCCTCTATTATCGCTACCATTTCCTTCCTCCTCTTACTCCTCCTTGGAAACTTCTAGGTCATCGAACTTCTTGCATACCTCGAGGACTTCTTGGCTCAAGCTTTGGCTTGATCCCTAAGATATCCTATTGAGCTTGTGCGACTGGCCTCTCCCACCACTATTGTAGCCTCGACTGCTTTTGCTCGAACTAGTCAAGAAGGGATAGTTCAAGCAAAAGCTGTACAAAGTCAATCGGTTGTTAACAATGAGGACAAGTCATGCTACGAAGTACAAACAGTTGTAGGTTTTGGTTCAAAATGGACTTTACGTGTTAGGTGAAGAAAGTTTGCATTGTTGTTCCAATGAAAAGTTCATGCCCGTCGAAGCCATTCTTGTCATCAAAAAATTTCCCTATCTCCGATGCTGGTCACTTCCTCCAACTTCAACGCTAATCGAAGTTGTTGAAACCAGATCTTGTTTTTGTGATTGTAGTTGTTGTTCTATTTGTTTTTGGATTGAATTTATTTGTTTTTTTTTTTTTTTGGTTGTCAATGACATTATCAATGCCAAAGATGAGTCAACGGTGAAGAGGAGAGAGTGAGAGGGGTGAAAGAAAAAAAAGAGAAAGAAATGTTTCACTCAGATGCTAGAAAATGTCCAGGAGGGACACCTAAAAATGTCTTAAAGGGACATAAAAAAAAGTCTTAGACGGATACTAGAAAATGTCTCAGAGGCGATGGGACATTTCAAAATCTCCCAAAGGGACGCCAAAAAATGTCTTAAAGAGACACGTCAAAATGTCCCTTTGGGACATACGACATGTCCTAAAAGGACACAACACGACATGCCATGGGGGGACATGCAGTAAGTTTATGGCATAAGTATTTTTCATATTTTGTGGCATAAATAAAAATTAAGTCTAAAAAGTAGTATTAATGTGGATTCCCCAACATTTAATCAAGAGAAATTTATAGGAAATGCCCTCTCATGAATAATCCTAATCTATACTACCCCTCTTTCTGACTTTACAAAACTACCCTTTTAATAGCTATTTTCTTTTTAATTAATTTATTAATTGGCCTTTTCACTGTGATTCAAACAAACGTTGTTCCTAATTAGAAATAAACCTTGACATAATCTTGCCTCTTTTCTCTCTTCTCTCCCTTCCCTATTCTATTGGATTCCTCTCTTTATTAGATCTCTCATTCTCTCCCCTTTCCTCTCTCTCTTCCCCTTTGCCTATTTTCTCTCCCCTCTTTTTCTTCATCCCACTCCCTCTCCTTTCTGCTCACCCCTCTCTTTCCTTACAATTTCGTTTGCCTGTGACTCCGCTCACCTTTCTCCTATAGATCGTGCATCGAATCGAAGCTTCACATGTTCACATTACAATATTGGTTCATCTTGGCTTAAAGGATTTGTGTTTGGGTTTTTCATCTATAAATCATTACATTTTAGAGACGTTTGCATTATGGTATTGGTTCATTTTGACTTGAAGGATAATGCAAATGTTTCTAAAAGGTAATGATTTACATATAAAAATCTCAAACACGAACGTAATTGTTGAGCATATAAAATGTAATTTACATATAAAAAGGGGAAGAAAAAGCTAAGGATATATCCTTTAAGTCAAACACAAAGATTTCCACAATAAGCAAAATTTACCTTTTTTAGATTTAATGACAAACAAGATCTCGGCTAATCCATGTATTATTTTGCACCTCTCTCATGAATAATCCTAATCTATACTACCATTTCTTTTTGACTTTTTAAAACTGCCCTTTTAATAGCTATTTTCTTTTAAATTTATTCATTAATTGGCCTTTTTACCATAATCCAAACAAACATTATTCCCAATTAGAAACAAACTTTGACATAACTTTGCCTCTTTTCTTTCCTCTCTCCCTTCCCTATTATGTTTGATTCCTCTTGCTGTTAGATCTCTCTTTCTCTCCCCTCTCCTTTCCCCCCTTTTGCCCACTTTCTCTCCCCTCTTTCTCTTTATCCCACTCCTTCTCTTTCCCTATAATTTCGTCTGCCTGTGACTCCACTCATCTTTCTCTCATAGATCGTGCATCGAATCAAAGCTTTGCATATTCATATTATGGTATAAGCTTATTTTGGCTTGAAGGATTTATGTTTGGGTTTTTTATATATAAATCATTACATTTTAGAGACGTTCGCATTATGGTAGTGGTTCATTTTGGCTTGAAGGATAAGGCAAACATTTCTAAAATGTAATGATTTACATACAAAAAAACTCAAACATGAACGTAATTGTTAAGCTTATAAAGTGTAATTTACATATAAAAAATGGAAGAAAAAGCCAAGGATATATCCTTTAAGCCAAACACAAACGTTTCCATAATAAGCAAAATCTACCTTCTTTGGATTCAATGACAAACGAGATCTCGGCTAATCCACATATGATTTTGCACCAAAGATGGCAAAATCCAATGGCTTTATGTCATAGAAGAGCAACAAGTCACCAAAACTTCAAGAATTTACGGAGGTAGCTAGTGGACCTAATGGACATGTAAAATTAAAGCTCCAAAATTTATTTATAATTTAATAATCTCATAATTAAATTAATAACAATTATTAACTTTGGTTTGTACCATTATCAGAAACGACACTACACTTTTAAATTATATATAAAATTATATGGAACATTAAACATTAGTGGTATGTTTACTAAATCGTAAGGAATGTAAAGGGAAAGATAATAGGATTAGAAAGAATAGCACAATATTGAGAGTGGGCATAATTCATTTCCTTTATAGTATTTACTTACTTATTTGATGGGGTAATGAAAAATAATCACATTCCTTTTCTAGTGTTTACTTACTTAGAAATAATGATCTTATTCAATAAAATTACTAAAATATCATTTTTACATGACCAATAGCTATTAAATAATAACATTTGAAATTGGACGTCTAAGTAAGTATGGCATTCAGTCCTTTTGATAGGGAATCAATGCTAAAGGATATGGGAGGATTGGTATTCCCTTTTCTTATACCCTATATTGTGTAAGGCCCACTAAACTCTGATTGATGATTTTGTAAGTAAATATATTATTCAAAAGAAAAGAGAATCACTCCCTACTTTTCCTTTTCCTTTTATGCAAAGTAAACATGCTCTAAATGTTGACAATAATGTTGTTTATTTATATAACCATTTGTCATATGATAATACCCTCCACAATAATATTCATAATTGAAGCAAGGTTTATAGTTTTCCTTGTAACCTCTCTAATTACTTCTTTGTCCATGAGTTATGTCAATTCTCTAATGGATGACTTTTTAATGAACAAATCATAAACGAGGATTTTGGAAATATTTGATAACTCATATCAAAAAGCGAGATCTCTACATCTAAGTTTTTGAATTAATACTCATGAGAATATGATCCTCCTATCTTGTAGGAGTTATAGATTGCATATTTGTAATCAAAAGACGTAATAAATAGATGTGAGTCCACTAATCACTTCAGGATTAAGGTATGATCCATGAAATGACTAATAATAATATAATTCTAATTTCTTAGTACAAAATTATACAAAAAATTAAATTCTATCTTGATTTAGGTTTAATGTGTTCTAAACACAATGATGTCTTTATCTAGCAATTACACCATTACTATAATCTGGATAATATTATTTGACTAAGTTAGGAATAGACAACATCACAATCTTAAGCAAGATAAAGCATTTAGTTTTATTTATATATTGTAAACCAAAATTTAAACTAAGTATGCATAGTCATATCCTTTGCATAATGAACACTTGATATGTATGATTATGGACTTTATAAGTATTGGATCCTTTATAATATTTGCATGCATATATATAAGCATATATATACACTTTGGAGAACATCAAGGAATATTATTTATTAATAATGTAATATTTTATTTTTCATAATGTCTAATTAGGATAAAACGACATGCTTTAAAAGCACCAGTCCCAATAGTCACAGTTTGGTGCTAGATCCTAACTATGTTAGAACTTTCTCGTTTGTCCCAAACGTCTATAAGTCATTTAATAAAAAACATAAGGAAAGCTTCTGTTTTCAAGATTTAAAGATAGAATTCACTCATAAATATATCTTTTACTTTAAATCCTAACAAAGTTAGAATACTTAATTGGAGGAATGCTAGTATAGATGCATGACGGAAATCAGGAAACTCTTTGATATCAAATTTGTAATGTCTTACCTAACAAATGAGTCACAGCTACAGTTTAATAACATCCATACTTACAAGAAATTGTGTAAATGTGATATTTGATAAACAAACAATGGAAAAGCAGAAATTTTTTTTAAAAAGAACATAACATCAATAAACCTAATTTAAGAAACAAAACATTCTCTAAAATATTTTAGTATCATAACAAACCATAATTAAAGTGTTTAAAAGATATTTAAACTTCAACTCGTACAAAAACTAATTTATTAAAATTTCAAAAATCCATAACTTAGATAAAATAGTTTCTTTAAAAAGGCATTCCATGTGTCTCGCCCAATATTTCATTTTACACGACACTTGTGTCCACATTAATAATCTTCTATATAAAGCTTACTTCTTCCTAGTCACAACATGTGCATAACATTCCTAAGTGCTAACATTTAGCAAATACACCTAATAAGTAGTCTTAAAAATTTTTTGTCATATATTTGGTGTTCAATAACACCAAAAAAAAAAAAAAAAAAAAAACATAGCAACATAAGATAAATATCATAGCATCTAACATCTTATCATTTACATCATCCTATCTTACTAACATATATCATCTTTCCTACATCAACAAGTCCTAGGTAGTGAACTAGTGCGTGCAACCATGGTGAAAGTGGGGCAGTGATCTACCATCATCCACCGAGGCAACATCAATAATGGGAACCTCCTACCTTAACACCATCCTCTAGAGCACCTCATGGCTTAGTGCAATAGTGGGTATCTCAAGACATGGTACATGCCTTCCTAAACATAATTAATTATCTAAACATCCTATTACATCTTATAGGTTTATTCATAGCCATCCATATGAAGAGAATTAGGAGAACATTATATCATAACATCAAACATCTTGGTGGCCGATCCACTAGCGAAAGCCATGACACATGTCATTTACCCTATGATAAGCCTCATTTCCATCGACAAATGGAGGCCGATCCATTGGCAAAGGCCATGACACATGTCATTTATCCTCTAACAAGTCTTGATGTAACACGCAGGTCATGGGTGAAACCCACCTAACACCCGGTTCTAGTGTTAGCCTATAAATAGAGCTTATTATTGCAACTCGAGGCCAATGTGCTCTTTCCCAACTAGCTAGCTTCCATACCTTGCCGGGCAGCACCTATCTTAAGTGTCGGAGAGCCTTTGTCTAGCACCACATTAGTGTCCTCCCCTTTTACCTCTGAAGCGTTCATCTTCTTGTTGCAGGTACGTCCAAGTAGGCTGAGACGAGCAAGGAAGGGCCGTCTGAGCACCATACACAGCCAAACATGGTGTTGATTTACTGCCACCCATTGGTTAGCATCAACATTTTAGCGTTAGAAGGAGGGCGCCTATGCCTTTGCTATGTTTGAAACTACCAGCCATATCCCCTTTACAACCTAAGCATGGTGACAAAAGGGAATACCTGGGATAAGGGCGCCCAACAAGAGAGGTCGACTGAAGCCCGAAACCGGAACCAAAACTTGAATAGACCCTAAAGTTGTCCTTGGGCAACTAGATGTTGGTCTAACGGCTAGGGTAGCACTGCTAGGGTTGAGCAAGACAGAGAAGACCCAACCGACTAGGACCTCAATTGAGAACTCACAGCTACGGTCAAATTACTTATAACAAATGGCCCAACAACAAGCTCAACGGCAACCAGTTCCTGCTCTCTTTCCCTTGGCCCTAGAAAACCAAGTCGAAGGTCGAGTAGAATAGGGGGCAAATGTCTGGGATGATGCCAACTCCGAGCGTTCAAGGCAGACCATGCATGGAGTCTTGACCAACAATAGGCTTGTCTGGGAGGGTCGGATCGGCCCATAAGGGGGCCAAGATTGATCTTTGCAAGGGTCTCGAGCATCCATGTTCGATAGACTCAGACGCCAGGGAGAAGGTCAACACGATAGGTAGCTCAAAGGAGGCGACAGGGTTAAGGGTACAGCCTAATATAGGGTGGAACTACTAGAAGATACCAACAACCACCAATTTCGGAAACTATAGTGGCATATTGATCAGATCTGTAACAACCACTTTGAGCTCGATAAGGGCGGCATGCCGGACCCAGCATTCACCGATGTCATTATGCGGGCTCCCATGCCTTCCAAATTCAAGGTCTTATAGATCAAGGCATATGATGGGATGAGTGACGCCGACGAGCATGTAGAGTTGTATCGGGGACATATGCTAGTCCAGAATGCTAGTGATGTCGCCATGTGTAAAGCATTCTCACTTACATTGATTGGTCGTGCTCGGTAGTGGTTTCGTCAAATAGAGCCAGGCACGATCACTTCTTTCCATCAACTATTTGATTCCTTCTTGATAGCATTTTCAACAACCAAAATGAGGAGAAAAGAAGTCACTCATCTCTATGCTGTCAAGTAGGGAGAAGGGAGTGTCAAATATTACATCAACCATTTTACCCGAGTTGTACTAAAGGTGAGACACATTGAAGACGAGACCATGAAGCATGCGTTCACAGGGGCCTCAAGATAGGAACCACACCTAGTCGCTCACCTTTGAGCAGCTAAAGATACGCTGAGGCAGCCGAGTACATGAAAAGTCACCGGGAGGGAAAAGGCACCAACGGTGATAGCAAGAAGGGGAATAAGCAAAAGACTCCACCTGAGCAGCCCGAGGCCGATCATAGCAAGAAGCTAAAGAAGGAGAAGCAGGCAACTGACAAACCTAAGGTCCCAACTGGGAAATTCCAGAGTTATACTCCCTTGGTCATAAGCATCGACGAGGTGTTGAACCAGGTAAGTGGTAGAAATTTGTTAGTGGATCTGCCTAAATTAAAGGGAAGCAAAGCCAAGAGAGATAATAATAAATATTGTAACTTTTACAAGAATGTGGGACACAATACTTGCGACTGTATCCAACTCAAAGACCAGATTAAAAGCCTAGTCTGAGATGGACATCTATAGGAATTTGTGGAGCAAGTCCTAACTCCTAGCTCTAGGGTTAGGAGGAACGACCAACTGACTTGAGATGTACAGACCTAGCCATAAAACGAGGGTGGGAACACCATTGAACCCATGAACATCTTTTACACGATCTTTGAAGAGCCTGTAACTAGGGACATCTTGAGTGGTCGACGTACTTTTGCCCGAGAAACTAGGTTGGTCAAAAAGGGCGACCTCATGAACATGTTTGAGCACATCAACAAGATTTACAGGCAAGAAGATGTTCACATTACCTTCATCGAAGAATAGGTAGATAAGCTCGTTCATCCGCACAATGATGCTCTCGCGTGTGAGCTCCAAATCACCAACAACATCATTGGCGCATGCTGATCGACAACGACAGCTCGACTGATATTCTATTTAAATAAGCTTATGATAAGCTGAAGATTAGTAACGCCATGCTTACCTTATTGTAGACTCCCTTATACAGCTTCACAAGGGAATGTGTTCGAGTAGTTGGAAGGTTCGGCTTGTCGGTTACCTTTGGAGAGGGTGTTGCTTGAGTAACATGCATTGTTGACTTTCTTATTATCGACAAACCCTCCTAATACAATATCATCATCGACCAACCTACTTTGAATGGCTTAAAGGCTGTAGTCTCTACCTATCACCTCTCGATGAAGTTCCCAACGGAAAGCGTGGTCAGGGTCATAGGTCACGGTAGAAAGATTCCTGTGACTGCTTTGCTAATACTATAAAGGAGGCTTCAGCTCAACAATTAAATGTATCGGCCATATTCAAAGTGGACGAGATGCCTTTTCCTATCAAGCAAAAGCCTAAGATGTTGTCTGACCTGGACCCTCGACTCCTAGAAGAAGAAGTGCGAGCTACCCTAGTAGAAGAACTGGCGCCGTAAAACTTGGATCCCAAACATCTCGACTGAACAGTCCAACTTAGGTCCTAATTGAAACCTGAGATCCATACCGACTTGGAGAAATTCCTCACAAAATATTAGGATGTATTCGTGTGGTCCCACGAAGACATGACTAGTATCAACCCCCATGTCATCTACCACCGTCTCAATGTATGCCACAAGCACAAGTCGGTGATCCAGAAAAGGAAAGCGATCCAGAAGAGGAAAGCGTTCAATCCAAAGAGGTATGCGCCATCAACGAAGAGGTCTAGAAGTTGTTAAAAGTTAGATTCATCTAAGAGGTTACCTACCCAAAGTGGTTGGCATATGTAGTCCTGGTTAAAAAAGCCAATGAGAAGTGGTGAGTTTATATTGACTATACCGACCTCAACAATGCCTACCTAAAGGACCGCTTCCTGCTGCCCTAGATAGACCAGCTCGTGGATGCAACGACCGGACACGACCTCTTGAGCGTCATGGATGCTTACTCTAGATATAATTAGATAAGGATGGCCAAGGAAGACCAGATCAAGACTGCCTTCACCACGGATCAAGGACTTTTCTGCTATGTGGTTATGCTATTTGGACTAAAGAACACTGAGCCTCCTATCAGCTCTTGGTAAACAAGATGTTTGCTTCGATGATCAACAAAACCATGGAAGTTTATGTAGATGATATGCTCGTCAAATCCGTTCGAACAGTGGAATTGCCGATCTCTGAGTAAGCTTTGACATCATCTGGGAATACAAGATGAAGCTCAACTCAGCCAAGTGTGCATTCGAAGTTAAGTCTGGAAAATTCTTCGGATTCATAGTTAATGAAAAAGGAATTGAAGTCAATCCAACCAAGGCCTAGGCCATAATCGACATGCACTCGCCCCGCACTATCAAGGAGGTACAGAAGCTAACTAGCATGATAGCGGCTCTGTCTAGGTTCATCTCCCAATCTACCGATAAGTGGTATCCTTTTTTTTCAAGCACTTAAGGAGAGGTTTGAGTGAAGCAAAGAGTGTGAGGAAGCGTTTCAAAATTTCAAGAGATACCTAGCCACTCCTATTCAAACCTTTGCTGGGAGGAACATTATACACTTACTTGGTTGTATCCAAGAAAGCCGTGAGCTTAGTCCTTGTCCAAGAAGATGATAGTGTCTAGAGGCCTATTTACTACATAAGTCATGCGTTTCAGGGTACCGAGGAGAGGTACTATCCGTTGGAGAAACTTACATTCACCCTTGTTACCTCTACTTGGAAGCTTCGACCACACTTCCAAGGTCACACTATTAAGGTCCCAACTAAGTACCCCTTACGCCAAGTCCTTCAATGTCTGGAGATATCTAGCAAATGGCTAAGTAGTCTATTAAGCTCGGACAGGACATTCACTTTGTGCAAAGAACGGCCATTAAAGTGTAGGCATTGGCCGATTTCGTTGTGGAGTTCACACATGCCAGGTAGAGTACCCCATTAGCCGAGAAGGCTCTGATCAAAGTCCAAGACATACTTAGCAACAGCAGTAATACCGTCGAGCCCAAGCCAGAATGGAAGCTCTCTGGGGATAGGTCATCATGTGCCAACGACTTAGGCGCCAGCCTAGTCCTTATCAGTCCAAATGGATACAAGGCTATTTGCGTGCTTTGCTTTGATTTAAAGGTATCCAATAATGAAGCTGAGTACGAAGCATTGTTGGCCAGGCTCAGAATCATGCGAGACCTCGAAGTAAATTGCATCCGTGTCTACAGCAATTTGATGCTAGTTGTCTAGCAGGTTGTCGGTGGATTTTAAGCCCAAATAAAATCCATGACCGCCTATTTAAAAGAGGTCAAAGGGTTGCTAGGCCAATTCAAAGCTTATTCTTTCGTTTAGATCCCCAGTTTCGAAAATTCAGAGGCTAACGTAATTGCTTGGCTAGCCTCAAGACTATGTGATAGTGAGCTGATGTCAATCCCGATTGAGAGACTGGTCGAACCAAGCATCGCCAAATAAGTGGCTAGTGTAGTCGAGGAGTAAGCAAGCACCTGGATGGATCCAATTATCTGATACTTGACCACAGCTGAATTGCCCAGCGACCAAGAGCAAGCCCAATGTATCTGCAATAGCTTGGCATGATATTCGATGATTGGAGGAAAACTTTACAAACGTGACTACACTACCCCATGCCTAAGATGTGTTGGGCCCAAGGATGCTTAATACCTCATGCAGGAGATCCATGGCAGGTTGTGTGGCAATGACACGGGGGACATTCTTTAGCTCAAAAATGCCTCTACCAAGGGTACTATTGGCCGACCATGGAGTAAGATTGCAAGGAATATGCACGAAAATGTCTCAAATGCTAGTAGTTTGCCTGGGACATCATGTCAAACCTCTCAACTTCATCACGTCTGCCTGGCTATTCACTAAATGGCCAATTGATCTAACTACACCTCTCACCCAAGCTAGGTTGTAGTTTAGGTATTGCATAGTGACCATTGACTATCTCATCAAGTGGATAGAG
The DNA here is from genome assembly GCA_946598075.1 of Artocarpus hirsutus. Taxonomy (NCBI): domain Eukaryota; kingdom Viridiplantae; phylum Streptophyta; class Magnoliopsida; order Rosales; family Moraceae; genus Artocarpus; species Artocarpus hirsutus. Next base: position 3,621 of record CAMOHE010033062.1, on the reverse strand, counting down.
GTCAAACCCTGCACCATCATGACTGAAGCTAAATGCACCAATTTCATCTAGAAGAACATTATTGGTGGGTTTGGGATCCTGCACACTATAGTTACCGACAATGCCATGCAGCTTGAATCAGCGAGTCTGCTCTACTTGTGTGAACAGCTCAGCTTCAAGAAGGTCTTTTCCTCTCCTGGTTACCTTTATAGTAACAGGCAAGTTGAAGCAGTCAATAAAACGATCAAGGACAACTTGAAGAAAAAATAAAAGGGCTCAAAGGCGCGTGGATTGACAAGCTACCAAAGGTACTTTAGGCTTACCGTACTATGGCCTGGATTGCCATGGGAGAAACTCCATTCTCTCTCATTTATAGAGCCTAAGCTGTTATCCCAGTTGAGGTTAGCCTACCGAGCTTCAAGGCTAAACGTTATAACAAGCTACAAAATGCCAAACTCATAATGTCCAAACTTGACCTGTTGGAAGAGATGAGAGACAAAGCGCTTATCCACACTGCTGCTCGGAATCAAGTAGTTGCTCGGTTCTATAATAAGCAGGTTCATCCGAGAAGCTTTAAAGTAGGTGATTTAGTACTCAAGAGGGTCATTGTTTAGCAACCCCGACTTAGGTCTTTTGGCCCAAAATGGGAGGCTTATTCAAAGTAGTCAGTGTTATTGGGCCAAGCACGTACAAGATCGCCGATATGGAGGGGAATGTGGTTGGTCACCTTGGAATGTCAAGCACCTTAAGAAATTCTATTGCTAACGAAGACCTAGAACACCTTTTTCAACCTCTGGCCTTTTTTTTTTTTTTTTGTAACTAAAAGATCTTTTAAGCATAACATAAATTTACAAAAAAGATATTAATGAAAATATCCCCTTTTAAAGAATTCCTCCAAACAATTCGCATTAAAAAAGGCCGTAACTCCTAAAAAAGGAAGGCCACCCTAACTCCTGTCCAAGGGAGCCAGACCGTAACTCCCGAAGAGGGAGGGTCATCCCAAAATCAAGATTAGGGGGCTAGTCGGCGCAATCTCCAACCATAAGTAGACTTGAAACACCAGTTCACTAGTCCATCGTACTACGAATGACATGACCAAGAGTTACCCTAACATGGTGATGACTTTTGAGAACTTAACTCCCAACCACAATTAGACTTATAAAAGTTCAACAAAACTTAAACAAGTCTAAGGGGGGACTACTAGGTACTACATGCTATTGTAGATAGCTTGGATTGGACATGCTGACTCACGATGTCCAAAAAGGTCAAGAAATGGGTCTTCTCTGCGTGGCAAAATAAAAATTTTTATTCGAGAAGTGTTGAACTTGGAAAATGAAATGAAAATTTCATTAAAAAATATTCTTAACTTGTCTTCAGGAGGAACACATAACCTGGCACCTCCCAAACCCATACATAAAAGGAAAAATTACAAATAAGTACAAAATTTTTAGCCTTGGGCCCCGTTTCTGACGTCACCATCCTTACTGTGGCCGTTCTCGACTTCGAGGTCCACCACAACATCCTGCTTGTCTCGCTCCTCGCTTTCGCCCACCTAAGGCTCAACCAAAAGAGACCAATCCATGGCAGCAGCCTCGAGATGTTTCTTTAGAAGGTGCTCCTACAAGTCCTTCATCCTGAAATAGTAGTTGTCTGCATACTCCGTTAAAGCTTTGAAGTCCTCTACTACCTGGGCTAGCTTGCCAGGCAGCTCTTCCCTCAAAAATTGTTCATGTTCCTCCCGAGTGGCTTGGAGAATTGCCCATGCTTGGTTTGCCTTGGCCCACACCTTGTCGGTCTCCTCTCGAGCCTTCTTAGTCTCATCCTCGGCATATTAGCCTTTGCTTGGGTAAGCTTAGTCTCCTCCTCTTCAAGCGCCTTCTCTGTCTAGTCTTTCTCCACGCCGTCCTTCTTGGCTTTTCTTTGTTCGAGCCAGAGGGTGCGCTTGGTTATGAAGTCAACCATTTTCATATAGGAGCAGGCTTGCAAGAATAAAAAGTTAGAGAGAAAAGCACACAAGTAATGAGAAGTTAGGAAAGTTGAGCAGCATGTAGCTCGACGAAAAGCTGAAAAGCTGAACAAAAGCAATCCAATAATGTCTCCTCTTAACTGCCTTGAAGAACTCCTCCCCGGGCACGACATTCTCGATGGTCTCGACCATCAGGAGGCGTGTGGTATGGCGCCTCCTCGGCGGTTTGGTTGGTGGCAGTGGGACAACACTGATGGCGATAGGAGGGTTGCCTTGGCTCAATGAGCCTCTTGATCTTGTTAGTGGCATGAGGGTGCTCGGGCCCCTGGGTCCTTTTCCTCTTTGACCCGGTGACCTCCTTCCCTTTGGAACGGCGGAGGTTCTCCATCAACCTTTACCTCTCCAGCCTCGACATTTGTCGTTGAAGACATATCTGTAAAGGAAAAGCACCAAGTTAAGACAAGCTCGACAAACTAAAAAAAAGAGAGAGAAAGAGAGAAAAAAAGGGAAAGAAAAGAAGCTCGATGTACCCTCGATTCGGAGCTAGCATGACGAGTAGAGATGCCTTATCACGTCTTCGAGGTCTTTGTCGGCGATGGGTGGCCTTAAGTCGAGGGAACCACCTGAAGAGTCCTTAGTATTGGACAATGATGGCTCTTCTATTGACCACCAAATCAGTTGGTGCTCAGCCTTGGGATTTTCGTGGCACTGTAGCTAGCAATTGTCACCTGCTTGGCCGCTCGAGCAGGTAGGGTGTTTTGATGAGGGTTTGTTAAGCTGGACCTCTCAAACCAACTATAGTCGGTGAGGTTGGTCTTCCAAAGCAAGAAGGACTACTGCTGAGTTGACTCAGGCTTTAAGTACAACTCCTCCACTATTGTGATGACCTCGCTTAGTGCCCACGACCTTTTTGACCATATGTGCCCCTACTCAAACCTCTTTGGGACTTGCTAGTCTTTAGGTACCACCTCACCAGGCTAAGACACGTAATTCCCCCAATGAAGAATCATTCGAACTTTCAAAGCTTGTCTAAGTCGGGGTTTCCAAGGATGAAATCCTTCTTGAATCCAGTAAAGTAGTACCAACCTAATTGTTGAGGAAGCTTATTCATCTCGTACACTTATTTGAGCGCCTTCTAAGATATCTCGGTCACGTGATAATATCTCCAAAGGATGTACATCTCGATTAAGGAGCAGTAACAGTTTGGGTTCAATTGAGCAGGGCACACATTTAGATCATTTAATGCCTGCTAAAAGATAGGATGAAAGGGTAGGCAAAGTTTGGCTCAGAAGAACTCCATGTACAATGTGATATGGCCTTTCGGAGGGTTTAGTGGCGAGTCTTCTTCGTCGGGCAAAACAAGATCAACGACATCGGGGATCCGATACTCCTAGTATGTGGCCACGAGTCGGCCTGGCATTAGAGCAAACGTATATCCTGCTGCGAAGACTTGGCTAGGATAGGAACTCTTATAAGCGATCATCCCTCATACCTTAGTCGCGACAGGCCTCTCCTCGACACATCCGAAGATGCCATCTAGCCGGCGCGTTCTTGGGCCGTAACTTAGGAAATGCCTTCGGTGGTTGCCCCAATGTATGGCTCCTCACCCTTACACGACCTAACCAGACACCTCCCATCAATCATATCTAAAAACTCTTGCTCGGGTGTAGTCCTAG
>CAMOHE010033056.1:0-11121 GCA_946598075.1 Artocarpus hirsutus | reverse complement strand
AAGGATCTAAGCTTGTAAAGTTCTCTTAGCTTAATACAAATTTCCTTTCAGAGTTCTCCTCATTCTCTTGAGTTCCCTTTTATTCTAGGCAATTGCGTGAGCAAGTCAGGCTGACTTAGCATCGAGAGCGTGCTAAGGCCGCACGAGTATATTTGGAGAAAGTAAGCTCGTGACACTAAGCTCTTAAATCACTACCGTAGCCGCCCCCTCTTATTCTTTTTTCTCTTCCTTCTTTCTTCTACCGTTTCATTATTATTATTATTATTATTATTACGGTTACCCATTTTTTTACAACAACCCAAATTAAAAAAAAAAAACCCAAAATTTTAATTCGGGGAGGTTTCTGCTTATTAATCGGTTCTCCAATTTTTAAATTTTATTTTATTTTTAAAATATTTTTTTAGAATAATGCTGTGAAAAGCTCTTATATGAATTCTTAAAAGGTAGCTTTTTATTTTTTTTTCCTCAGGTATTTTTTTTTATGTTATTGGTGAGTATTGTAAAATTTTTAGTGTCACTTTTATGTAACCGAAATATATTTCTAGAGAAGAAAGTTATGTTTTGTTTGTTGATTTTTTATTTTGTATTTTTTCAGCAATGAATGATGTGGAAAATTTCTCTTCCTGAAAAACTGGTTGTGAAATTTGAATGATGATGTGAAGAAACCTTTGGATGAAGAATTCGAGAAGGTTTCTGCTTATTAGTCGATGAGTTCATTTGTTTTGCAATTTTTAATTTTTTTTAAATTATTAATTTTTTTTTGAAAAAATACTATGAAAAGCCCTTATTTGAATTCTTAGAATGCAGCTTTTTTTCTCAGGTATTATTTTTATGTTATTGGTATTGTAAAATTTTTTATCTTTTGTTTTATGCCGTCTGAAAGGAAATTACCAATAATATTAGCTGAACCTCTCCTATAGGTGTGTGTGTTTCTATTTATAGCCACTTAAAACAAATTAGGTAGTATTTCTATTTGGTAAAACTAAATTGTAAGACTTCAAGTTGCAAAAATTCATTTTCACTATAGTTGGAGAGGTTTTTGCAGAAATAGCCTGAAATTATTAGAGCCCCCGCTAGAATTTCAGGTCAAAACCAAAGACAGATTAGATATTTTTACAAAAATTTTCAAAATAAAATTAGATCATATTTTATTCATTATTAAAACTAAAAAAATATTTGAAACAATTATGGCATGTTAGTTTACTTCTTCTGCACTAATCTTTTCTCGTTAATAAAAAAAATACTTTATCTTTAATATAAATAAAAAAATAACACAATTTCATTTTTTTTCTTTTATTTTATTTTGTATATCTATAACTAGTTGAATTTCAAAAACAAGTTTCACTTTGTTGTCATTTTTTATTTTGGTTATACCCAGATGAAAAATTGCATGAACCATCAAAAATAGGCAAATTTATTTATGCAAAAATACCTGATTTTGAAAAAAAAAAAAATCCATTAGAATATAATATCGTAGCTAAATTTATGATGCATAGACCATGTGAAATTGTCAAAAACAAGTGCTCCATGTATGAAAAACTTAGAATGTTCAAAAAAATTCCTCAAATAGTTCAAAAATGAGACAACTATTGAAGAAAATTGATTTGTCAATTACAAACGTAGAAATACAAATTTTTATGTAGAAAAAGAAGACATTAATTTAAATAACAGAATTTACAGTCCTTACAACAATGACTTATGTTTAAAATTTCATACTTATATTAATGTTAAAATTTGCTCTCAATCTATGCTTATAAAATATTTATTCAAATATTTAACAAAAGGACCGAATATAATTAGAGCAATAATAGAAGATAATATATATACAGAATGATCTGGACAAATTATTTATCAAGAAATATATGAAAAAATTATATTCATTGCTCATGCATAATACTAGATGAAGCTATGTGAATATATGAATACCCAATCCAACATAGAAATCCAGCTATTCAATGACTATCAATTTATTTACCATGTATGCAAAATATAATATTTCACTCAAACCAACATCTTACTAATACAATAAAACAGCCGGGAATTTATAAAACAACTCTAACTAAATGGATAGAAACTAACAAATTAAATATCAAAGCTTCCCTATATCAAATTTCCTACTAAATATGTCTAGAATAATAAATATAAAAATTGGACTATTAGACCAATAAGACATACAATTGGATGAACCCTCTATGTACATCCAAGTTTTGGAGAACTATATTATCTGAAATTATTCCTAAATCATCAAAAAGGTATAACAAGTTATAAATCCCTTCGAACGATTGACAACATAACATATTCAACAAATCAGGCGTCATGTTTTGCGTTAGGCTTACTAGGAGATGATAAAGAATGTGATAAATCAATATTAGAAGCTTCATTTTGGTCAACATCAAGTCAATTATGATAATTATTTGTTATAATCTTATTATTTTGCAATGTCAATAATCCAATAAAATTATTTAAAAAACATTAGAAATGTACGACATATGATATTTTGCACAAAACTAAAACTCTATTCAATAACCCAAATTTTCAAATGCTTGAAATAGAATTATATAATTATGTGTTATAAGAATTAGAATAATACTTAAATCTAAAGTCATCAACTTTAACAAATTTTTATAAACCTCTTCTCACTAGATCATTAATAGATGATCTAAATAATAAACTCTCAAGAGAAGAACTTAATAACGACATAAATAAATTAAAAGACCAAAATACTATATTAATACAAAATTTAAACCCTAAATAATAATATATTTATCAACAAATTTTAGAATCGCTTAATCATCAAAAAGGCAATCTTTTTTTTTCATCTATGGTCAGGGAGAAACTGGAAAAACATATTTGTGGAATGCAATCATTACTAAAATAAGATCAAACATTAAAATTGTCTTAGTTGTTGTATCTTCTGGAATCGCATTGTTATTATTACCAAAAGGTAAAGCTGCACATTCTATTTTGAATACCATTATTAATAGATAAATTTTCTACCTGTCATATTAAAAAGGAACTCAATCAGCAAAATTAATTGAAAAACATCGCTTATATTATGAGATGAAACACCTATAAATAAGAAACATTATTTTGAAGAATTAGACAAAATGTTTCAAGATTTAAAAAATAATTTAGAACAACCATTTGGAGGAATGACTATTGTCTTAGAAGGTGATTTTCATTAAATTTTACATGTTCTTCTTATAGGAACAAAAGAACACAAATAAATGCAAGCATTAACAATTCCTATTTATGGCCACATTTTCAAATTTTAGCATTAACAACAAATATGAGATTAAAACACAATAACATTACAGAACAACCAAACTTAGAAATTACAGAGTTTTCAAACTAGATACTAAGCGCAAGAAATGGCACTACTAACGGAATAAAAGATTTAGAAAATGAAGATGCCACATGGATTAAAGTACCTAAAATATACATAATACATTATGAGTCAAATCCAATTGATAAGATTTCAACAATAATATATGACAATTTCGTTGATTATTTTAACAATATAAAATATTTAAAACACCTAGCAATAATAACTCCAAAGAATGAAACAACTAATGACATTAACTACCATATATCATTTTTAGTATCTAGTAAATTAAATCTTATTATAGTTATGACACAATAGCATCTTTATTAGAAAATGTAGACGAACTTAATCTTTTATTTCCTCAAGATTTTTTACATAAACTAAATTTCAATGGTACACCACCACATAAATTAAACCTTAAAATTGGAATTCCTATTATGTTACTAAGAAATTTAAATCAATCAATGGGATTATGCAACAGAACAAAATTCATCATTACATAATTGACAAATAAAATTACATAAGTTCGAATAATACTAATGAAAAAGTTTATATTCCAATGATAGGAATGATTGTACATGAATGTAAGTGGTCTTTTACGCTAAAAAAATGACAATTTCCTATAAAAATTTGTTATGCCATGACAATAAATAAAAGCCAAGGACAATCGCTAAATAAAATTGATCTTTATTTAGAAAACGAAATCTTCACACATAGACAATTTTATGTTGCTTTATCAAGAGTAACAATACCAAAAAGATTACATTTATTGATTCATAATTCAATTAATAAATATCCAAATCATATAAAAAAATTGTATATAAAAATTTTTTACACAATATTATATAAAAATGGACATAATAATATTTTTGTTTCATATTAAAATAATATATTTTTAACAATTTATTCATAATTTAATAATACTATTTATTCATTGATCACTAAAAAATTATTTATTATTTTTCACAATCAGAGAGATGATGACAACTATTCGTGCACTAAAACTAAATGAAGTATATGGAACTTTTAGATCAAGAATTTGTAGATTATGGACAAACAACGATTTCGCAATAGAACGTCTAATCAATCTTGATTGCCTTCTGGTTGATGAAGAGGTAATAACTCCAATAGACATCATATTACATTATCTTTTATTTAACGTTAAATTTTATTAAGTAATTAAAATTTTATCCCTCTTATTTGCACATGAAGCAATTCAAGGATCAGTACGAGCCCTGATTCTAACACCATTTTAAAAAAAATCTAACTGGGCGTAATTTATGACATCAATAACTTTTTTTGTGAATGAAAATAAGATAAGATACAAAGTAGTACCCCACAGTGCAATGCTGCCATTTGCAAGTGCAACATCTTTCGTTCCAATTATAGACGAATTGCCACATATTCTATGTTACAAATTCAATTTCATTGAATTTGATCAATTGACACCAATGAACTTCTAAGTGGTAATATTCTTTGCTAACTTCAATAGACTAAAATCATTATTAATTGATACATATATAATTACAATAATTTGAATTTATTTGTCATCAGATGTATTGGTGTCTTAATAAGTGTTCAATCAATTGAACAAATAAATATCAATAATAGAACAATCCCAAGACGCACCATAATGATACAAAACATAAGGTAAATAAATTTTAATATATTTTACTATAATTATATTAAAACTTATTTAAACAACATTTGAGTATTTTTATATATGTAATTCATTATCCTAATTTTTTTTCATTTTATATTTTCCTATAGAAATGAACAAATGCAAGTGACACTTTGGGGGAACAAAGCAGAAGAATTTCATGAAAATATTTTGAAATTAATAGGCGGACCAGTTGTAGCAATTGTTTAACTAATGGCAGTAAAGTAATATATAGGTAATTTTCTCAAAATTTTATTACATAAATCGCATATATAAACTCAATTAATATAATCTAATACTAATCACCTTAATGTAAAAAAAAATAAAGAATCCATAAGTTTCAAGCATCGTAGTAACTCTTTATTATATTGATCTAGATATTCTAGAAACCAAAACATTAAAGATAAGGTTAAAAAAACCATTTTATTTTGAAAAAATTATTTGCTTTATAATTAATTTTTTAATCTTTTTTTATGTTTCTTTACTTTTGAAAAAATTATTTGCTTTATAATTAATTTATCTTTATAAATTAAATACACAAATCAAAAACAATGCAGCAGACATGATGTGTATCATATTTGGACGAGCTATGCAAATACTTAAAAAAACCATGTTCAGCATTAACAATTCATGAAGGTTTTACCGATCCGTCCATAATCCCACCAATTATCAATCAGCTTAGAGGACAACGAAAGATATTTTAAGTCTATTTTCGAGCAGGAGAAGCATCAACTGAAATACTTGTTTCAAAAAATTTTGAAAGATATTTCTGCCTTTGTACCACCCTCGCAGCTACAAGTCTCTCCAACCATGGATCCAAAAACACCCGATCTAAAAGAATTACCTACAAGATGAAATACATTTACTAATTTATATTAAACCTTTTAAAAATCGAATGTTAATCTCATTAAATATATGCTTGAATAATATTTTATGATTTTAGATCCGACACAAAAACAATAGACCCCTCAGAAAAGCGTTCTAGGCTTAGGTAGTATAATTACTTTTAAATTATTTAATTAAAAATATTTATACCTTGACATTACTAACTTCCTTTTTTTTTTTTTTTTTTTTTTGCGAATTTCTGTTTTGCAGTGAAGAAGAAACAAGTAAAAGAGGGAAAGAAAAATAATAAAAAATAATAACAAACTTTTGATTAGAATATAAAATCAACATATGTATATGTATGTGCATGTTCATGTATATAAACTAATCTTCATACCGCAACAATCTTTACTTTTCCAATTGCAATGCATAAGTTTTTTTAGAGCTATATATATATATATATATATAATGTGTTTTATGATGTTAAAATCTATATAATTTGTCCACTCTTATTTAAATTTGAATTTTACCTTATGTTTGTTATCACATAAACCCATCTTCATTACTTCAGTATCAAATTAATATTAAATTTAATAAGTACAACATATATTAATATAATAAAAATTATAATAAAAGCCAAAACCTTAGATGTCAAGGAAAAAGAAGAAAAAAAAAGTATTAAATTTACTTACTCAATAGTAGTTTACTTATAAGAAAATAATATTGGAACTAAATAAATTTCCACGTTTTTAAAAATTGTGTACAAAAGTGTTTGTTTTAACGGAAAGAAAAAGAGAAAAAAGAAACAACACATAAAATAATGTTTGTTATATCCGCTTTCTTATGTGTTTATTTGTGATGAAAAATTCCATTAATATCTATACTATCTTATAATAGATTATATTGTTCATTAATGTGTGTCCTTGATTTTGACTATAATTTAATTCTATCTTGTAGTTAATGTTTATTCTCTCTCCTTTGAAATTTGTTTTGGCATATTATTTTATTATGTTATTAATAAATATTGTTATTCTTTATTGAATTTGACTATACTGTTATGCTTTTTTTTTTTTTTTTTGGTTTCTCATGAATTGATAATCATTATTGCAATTAAAAATAAGTATTAGTCAAGTTCAGATTATATTCAACTTTGATTTTGTTTCTGACTCTTTCCTAAAAACTTAGTTTTTTTACTCTATTTATTCCATAACCACTTTGATTATATTTAAAGGCATTCTAAAAATATATTTAAAAAAACAATAGATACATTAATCTCTTTTTAAAATTATTCAATATTGACAACTTTATCTATTTAGAGACACTCATTGAGATTTACATAAGAAAATTCTTTCCTTTATATTCAACCTTTTCCTTTGATTACAAGATGTCTGAAATCAGTCTACTTTAGTTCAAAATACTAAAAATAGTATCCAAAATGTTATTGGTACATTTAAAAGAAAGGTCTTTGATTAACATTTATTACCTTACTGCACTTGTGTATTATTAAAAACCCACCATATGTCATCTACAAATTCTTTTACCTTCTTTATTAATATACTGATAAATTAATTTAGCAATATACATTCAAAAAATATTATTACACACAATATTATTCTAGATGCTAAATATATATGACAAATTTCATTGATTATTAAGGAAAAAACCCACAATTAATAAAACGCTCCAAATAAATCTATATTTACAAATAGAAGTTCAAAAAAAAGAAAAAAAAATCGAACCTCATGATCTGAATACATTTCAAGAATAAAAAGCTTTATTCGATAAACATAAGACTAGACCTTAAACGGATACGTTTTAAGAGTACAAATGCTCCATAATATCATTCATCACAGTATTCGAACTAATGAATCTAAAGGTTTTAAGAACAACATGTTACAAAACAAATAAACAAACACACAAAACATAAAATAAAGAACAACATTACATGGACAAAAGTGGTTATTCAAAGTACACAAACATAAACTCTGAACATGCTCTAAGTAAAACCAAAAGATCATAGATGGAGATACAAATCTAATTGTTACTTCCTACTGTCTTTATCCCAATCTAGCTTCAAAGTTGCAGTGTCAAACTTTGGAATAACATACATTTTATCTAGCAATTCTTCAGCAGTTGAAACACTAACAAAGATATGTCTTCTTGCCTATTCAATGAAATTCTCTTTTATAGTATGATCTAAAAACTTCAACAAACCATCATGAAAACCATTAATATTCAAAAGCCCTAATGGTTTCAAATGAATCCTCAACAACTTCCCACTAGCAACTACAAACATTTCCTCAATGGTGCCTTAACCACTAAATAAAGCCATAAAAGCATAAGCTATATTAATCATGGCTTATATCCATTCACAGATGCGCCCAACTTTTTTTATACCTATATTCTTCCCACAAATATTAACCTCAGCAAGGACTTTAGGCATAATCCCTAGTACTTGAGCACTATTAGATTGTGCCCTGTTGAAACAACCCCAATTAACCCTAACCCTAAGCTACCTCCCCCATAAACTAAGTTAATCTTTCTACGTGCTAAAACTTGCCCTATTTGTTCTATGGTTTCTAATATATTCAACCTTTTTCAAAACTATACCTACAGGATACACAAACAATTTTGATTTTTCTAGATAAATGAGAAGAAGATATATTTGTTTCTATACTTTTTAAAGTATTTGTTCTTTTGAGTTTTTGGTTTTAAGTCCGCTTTGCCTGAACTCTTTAAGTCTTGATTGAGATCCTAAAATAATGGAAATGTACGTAAACTAAAAAGTTAATCAATCAGATCATAAGAGCTAAAATAAAAATCTAGATAAGATACGTACAAGTAACAAAAGCAAGACAAATTTTTCAAAGATATACTAAACAACTTTGTAAAATTTTAGAAAAAGGACCCTTAATCAGATTAACTTTTGAAAATTGGGATTAAACTAGGTAACTTTTAATATTATCAAACAAATTTAAAAAAATCCAACAAAAGACAAATAAAACATTATAGACTTTTTGACAAAAATAAATTCGAATCTAGAAAACTGATATAATAGACAAATAAACTATAAAACAAAATTGACAAATTCCTATAGAACATTTGACAAATAAGACCTAAATCTTAAAACATCTAGGTAAAATTTGAAAATTTCATGTATATTATAGTATATCATGTGATTTATCAACAATATAATATTTTTTAAAAACAATAGAATAAAATGAAAAACTAATTATTCAACATTTACTATAACAATCTAAAAACAAACTAATACTAAAAACACAAAACACATTTTTCCAAAAACATTAAAACAACAACTATGGATACAAATTTAATCCCCATCCAATTTCCTTATAAACTGATAACCTGTTTAAATGCTAGATTCTTAAGGCGTTGTCTTTTTACATGGAATTTGAGCCAGAGTTTAGAAATTGCACCTTAGACATATTTGCTAGGATGACTCTAAAAGTAACTTAGAGATCATCTAAGTTCTCTTTAGAAAGACCATCTTTGCGGAAATGAATTTTGTCGTTCCTATTTACTAACACAAATATAAGTGAATGACACTTACCCTTACAAATCTGTCGCCTACATTTGTTACATTTAGACTTAATAGCATGAGCTTTTCTTCTCATGACATGATGATTGGTACCCATATCTGGAAGACCAATACCATAATTAAAATCACTAGGACTAATTTTTCCTTCAATTAACATCCTCACAACACTAGAAATTCCAAAACGTATGAAAACCCATAGTCGGATGATTCTAGACTTATATTTCTATGTAAGAACCTTCTGAGAAAGTGGTGGAAAATATTTTTTCAAGTGATGATATTTTGAATCCATAAAAAACAAAGAAAAAAATAAAAATAGTTGAAGAGTTGTGGATAAATTTTGAGTCTTTGAAAAGAAACAAGAGAAATAAATGAAAAACTAAGAATTAAAAAAAAAAAGAAGAACAAGCTTCAGATTTTAGAGAAAAAAAGAGAGAATTATAGAGAGAAGGGATAGAATTTGAGAACAAGAAAGAAGGAAAAGTGTAGAGAGAGCTTAGAAATCAGAGGTCTGATGTATAGTGACAAAACTTATAGACATGTAATAGGACATTATGCTAAACATGTGTCAAATACATGAGTGAAAGATTAAACTGGGCTGACATAGACTGAACTAACTATTTTTGGTCGAATTTGACTTATGTAACCTGAGTTAGGCCCATATATTTTAATAGGATGTTTGGAGAGTGGTTAGAACTGTTGGTTGGAACTGTTTTTACTGTAGCATATGAAAGCTTTACACTATAGTGATTTTTTTATTGTTACTGTATGTAACGCCCCTAAGTGGGGGTTGGCAGTTTTTATTAAATAAAATAAAGATTAAAAAATAAATATAAATCATTAAAGTAATTTGCCCGGGACTTAAATAAAAACTCTCAAATTAAAATAAAAACATAATCAAATAAATAAACCACAGTTTAATGTAGCACCTTAAATTTTAATAATATACAACTGTCATCATCATCATTTCAACCCTCAACAAATCTTAATACAGTCACAGAAAGTAACAATGGATGCTTACATTATCATGATGATTATTCTTTGCATTCAAAGCAATCCCAACGTAATATAGCTACATAGCTTCTCCAACTATTTTTCTTGTAGCCACCTCACACTTAGTGAGTCCTGAAAAGATGAACATAACAGGGAATGAACGACAACATGCTCAGTAAAGAAAGCCATTACTTACCTTAAGGTTTTATTCTTACCACATTAAACCTGCATGGTTAGTTAGTTTTCATCATATACTAGATTATGAGATTTATTATGATCATATTCTGTGGATACCATAGTTAATCATTACCAAGTTTCATACATATACATATATACAATATTCACATTTATCATTATTCCTAGGTATCCACATTACATAAAGTATTACTCAACTTATCAAAACCCAAATGGGCATGCTTGGCCACCCTTCAAACATTCCGAGGCTATTCCGGTGAGGGGACATCAAGCCCCGAGTCCTCACCAAGTCAATTCCTGTATAGTGCGTTCTGGGACTTTCGACCCAAGGAAGCGTTATCACCTCCCCCTATTTTATCTTTTAGGGTATTCGTACCCAAGGACGTAACCGCCGCCCTCTTCACGTTTCACCATTTCCTCAATATCTAATCATCATTTAAAGAGTCAATCTTCCTAACCATGCTTTTCAACTTATAACAACATATGTTAATTCATTATATTCCTCGCTAATCAATACAAGGCGAGTTCATGTCATAGTTTCATATGTGATTCTTATATAATAGCAAT
>CAMOHE010033049.1:2781-25707 GCA_946598075.1 Artocarpus hirsutus | reverse complement strand
TTAACGACATCTATATAGATGTCGTATTAAAGGTCTCCTTTTAACGACAATAGTTTAGTGTCGTTAAATTATTTAACGATAAGTAGGAGATGTCGTCAAAGCCTTGGAGATTTTACGACACCCTTTATAGACGACATTGGTCAAGATGTCATCTATAAGGGATGTCGTAGAATCTCCAAGGCTTTGACGACATCTCCTACTTGTCGTTAAATAATTTAACGACACTAAACTATTGTCGTTAAAATAATACCTTTAATACGACATCTATATAGATGTCGTTAATTATTGTTTCAAATGTTATTAACGACATCTTTGTTGGAGATGTCGTTGTATGTACTTTTCAACGACATTTAAAAACTACATGTCGTAAATAATATGTCATTAAATGTAGTTTTTCTTGTAGTGACACGAACGAAGATAGGCGGTTGTCCTCTTTGAATTTTTTTTTCTTTTACTATTATATACAAAATTTTGTAGAAGTTATATTTCACTCTTCTTAAAATTATATTATACTCTCTAAAATTTTATAAAAATTATATTCTACACTCTTAATATTATATTCCACCTTATAGTATACGCTTCGCCCCTCCTAAGTAATTTTTATCACTCCATATCTGGACTTGTATTAGTACAAAATTGAAAATTCCTAGTACATGCCCTATAAAGAAGAAGAAGAAGAAAACGTGATATTAATTTTTTTAGTTTAAAAAAAGACTCAAATATACCATAAGAGTAGTATTATCCATCATATATACATAACAGTTAACTTTTAATGTGATCTAACATTCATAGTTGTACGTGGTACAGTGCTCAGACGCCCACATCCGAAGTTTTCAAACTTAAGAAAACACCGACTGGATTGATATTGATTTTTACTTTTTGTTCAGATTTACTAAAGTTTTTGTTAGATTAGTTTCATATCGGTCTTCAATTATCTTACTTTGACTAGGGTAGTATTAATTATTAGATCTATATTTAGGCAGTACTGAATTCATTTTAGAAAAGCTCCGTCAAATTCACCATCATGCTACTAAATAAAATCACCCAATGAAGGAAGAATTCCTTTATATAGAAACAAAAGAATATCCTGCATTTCAAAAAAAAAAAAAACAATATTCTGTTAATATCATGTACTTAGTTATGAAACGTTGAAATTCTCATCAATATTTTTTGACGAATAGTTCTTAAATAGGCAAAAGGAAAAATTTTATAAATTTAATCAGTTCTATCGTGTTATTGATCAAGGAAGATATTATAAACGTCATGGTATACATTAAATTGGTGGTCGGGACGGGGTGCAATTTGTTTGATCAAAATAGTGTAATTTTCAAATTATTTTATAAAGCAGTTAGGAGAAGGGTTAAAACTATAAAGTTTGAACTGCACACTATAATATGTGGGATTTACATTATAGCATATTTTTACTTTCACCATACAACATGTAAGAACTGTACACTGTTTGTAATTAGAATGAGAGTGTGAACCACTTTTCAAAGGACAAAGCTACCTCAAGTAAAAAAAAAAAAAAACTTTGAACCAGTAATCAATGGAACTCATTTCTACGTTCAAAAAAAAAAAAAAAGAAAAGAAAAGCAATTACAGACATGATTTCTTAGGAAGTAGAAAATTAAAAGGGAAAATGATGGAAACAAAATGCTAAAAATTAGTTGCACTATTGTTTTGGTTCAAAATTTTAACTTCATCAATCATCACAGAAACATAAATCTGACTTCAATCACGGATGATGATAAGTGAAAACGATACTTCAAAAATTCTACTTAGTATTGTGTTTTAAAAATGTGTGAACAATGAAGAGATTTGTGTCAATAGAACCGTTTTAAATTCATCCTATTTAATTTATTGAGTATTAGAAACCTTAATTCTATAAAAACGCATAAAAAATATGCAGAAACATAAATACAGAAAGTTTATAGTACATTCATTCTTAATGTGAGAGTTGTGTTCATCTTAGATTGCTACATAAAATTCATTATAATGAAAGAAAAGTTTTCAATAATGAAGAAAAAGTTTATAAAATGAAATTGCGTATCACTCAATTCTTTGTATTTTTTTAATCTCTTTAATAAACCCCATTACGGCACTCCTTATATAAAGAAAACTAAAACATTTGAATTTTACAAATGTGCAATCTTCAAACTATTTTTAATGAAATTTTATAAAATCAATCTCTTTAATCCTTTCTATAAACTAACAATTTATCAGAATATTAAATTAAATTAAGTTCCACGACTGCATTGCGTTCAAAACTGCCTGATATCATTATCATAGAGATAACAAAAACAAAGCGGAGTACTTTTAAATTTATACCACAAATTTTCTCTAGAATTATTTTTGATCTTTGACGAGAATAAAATATCCAGGCTTGCAAAGTCAGAAGATACAAAGTCACACCAAACAAACGCTAACGTCTAATTAATGTTGTTGTGTGTGATTTTAGGCCAGTAGTCAACAATGTACAACTTGTTCAGGCCAGTAGACAACAATATACTCCAAATCTACAGTTGTCACGGGTTCATAATTTATGATATGTTATTGGAATTTTTTAAGGTTGTACACTGCCAGTTTTGATAGAAAACGATCGCTTCTGTTTGGTACAGAATGTACCGTGAAGATGCACGTTTCTTGTCTTCTAGAAGAAGCAAAAAAAAAGAGTACGGGTTCATCAGTAAGTCAATTGAACCAGTCGTAAAAGCTTCTGGTCTTCGTCGGTGTGGAGTTACGTGCATTAACTTCTTTTTTACAGCAGTAATGCATTGAGCCACTTCCACCCTGCTATCGTTGACTTTGTTAAGCATTTTCAATGTAACACGAAATCAATGTGCTACTAAAACAGTTAAGCTTTTTGAAATGTCAAACTTACCTTCTTAATCTATATTAAATATTTTTAAATATAACTTAACTAAAAAATTTTTAGAAGTTCTCATGAATATTTCGAGGAGATAGCTCAATTGTTTTAATCAGAATTTTTAATTTTTTAAGATTGAGTTTATTTTATTTATTTTGAGTTTGGAAGGGTATTTTAGTTTAATAATATGTTAAATCATATTAAATAAAGGTTTGCAAAAGGTAATCTTGGTATTTTGAAACATTTAATTGCTTCAGAGTTAGTTTGATCTTATTTTACAAACACATGAGGTGTTTTAAATGTTAATTTGAGTCTTATTTTATAAACACATGAGGTGTTTTAGATAGTTGCATAATACAAAAGAAAAAGTAATATTTACACAAAACAAAAATGCTTAATACAAGACTCACTTCTAGACTCTTATTTAGATTCTAACCTATGCTTTTGAATGTATCATCTAAACTTTCACAAACAAACCCATTTTTTAATAGGGCTTTTTTTTTTTTTAATTTTTATTGACAAGAATGCTATTTCCTCTTCAACCTCTCACTACCCTCGTAGCCCTTCATATATTGCGTCCGCGCTAGTTGTTGTTGTTGTTATTATGGTGCTATGAATCTGCACTAATTATTTCACAAAATCTCGTAATACTTTTCTCCACTCGTTACGTACAACATTATTGTCTTCACATTATGTTATTTAAAAAAAAGTCTTGGAAGCTGGCGTCATGAGAAAGCGGTTAATAAAGGAAAATCTCTATTGAAGACTATTTCAGGTTCATGCTTTACCTAAATAAGAGAAGGAAAAAAAAAAAAGTCGTCGGAAGATTACTAAAAAAGAGTTAAAGGTCGTATTTTGGGAAATAATGAATCCAAATACCATCCATATGTAGACGTTAGGAATGAGAGGTCAAAGAGTGGATGACACTCTTGTAAATACAATGTATATTGCCAAAAGCGACTGTTTTATCAGGTTGTTTATTTGAGAAGGTTAAAATAATAAAAGTATAATTAAAAGAAATCAACATCTCAAAAAGTTTGTATTTAGCACTCTTCTTGGGCAAAAACATATAGTTTTTTTGAAGATTTTTCCAGTAAGAAAAATACTCTACTGATAAAGCTTTGCTTTTTTTTTTTTTTTTTAAGGATGGTAAAGTTTTGTTTTCAATTGTCATATGTAATCAAGTTTCTATGAAACAGTTTAGCATAGTTTAAAAAAATTCAACATTTAAACACATGCCGTGAGAATTACACAATCCCATCATAAAAAGCTAGGCATTCTTAGGTACATCACCTAGCCGTCAAGTGAAATGTTAGACACGTCCAATGCACATGGATATAATCCAATTTATAATTATTGGATTATGTTCTATATAACAAAAAAAAAAAAAAGAAATCTCTTCGATTATGGATAAGAACGGCTGAATTTCAATGAAGGGCATGATATATATTAATTTTTATGAACCATAGTCTAGTAGTTGGGAATAAAAATTATATTATTATCCAGTAAAGTGAAAAAGAAAATAAATAAATAAATAAATGGTTTTGTTGCTTTACTATAAGAAGAAGAAGAAGAAGAATAAACAATGCTTTAATAAAGGAGAGAAGGGATTTATTAAGTAAGAAAAGATGGTGTCTAGAATATGTAACGCCCTCAAATTAATTAAGTAATGTTAGTATGTAAAATGGTGGATTAGTGTGCTATAATTAATATTTTAAATCTAATTTGTTCATTTTGTGAAATTTCTAAATTAATGTTATTTTTGATTCTTTTAATGATTCTTAATTACTATTTATTATTTTTAATTGTTATTTGGAATTTTGAAACAAAAAATTTGTTAAATACCAAATATGTCCCATTTGAAATCAGTGTGCTACCGTACACAGTTTTGTCCAGCCAACAGTCTCTTCTCTCTCTATTTATTTTCCTCTTCTCCTCCTCTTCCTCACTCTCTCACACTCATTCTCTCTCATTCTGTCTTCTCTCTCTTTCCCTTTCACGGTCTCCCTCTTCCTCTCTCTTTCTCTCAATTTTTGCTTCAAAAATCAAGCACAAACTTTGGTACTTAGTAGATTGAAAGCTCAAGAACTCGATTGGACGATCCAAAACACGATTTAAAGCTTCGATTTGAGGTTAGTTTCAAAATTTTTAAACTTTGCTAAATTTTTCAAATTTCTTAGTATTTTGAAATTTGAGTTTTCCTAGGCTTAGAAACCAATCAATCTAGGTTAGAGGAACTTAGAACATCTAGAATCTAAGCTTTGTTTAATCAAAAACAGATTTGAATCAAGATTTTTCATTTTTTTTATTTTTCTCTATTTTTGGGATTTTTCAAAATCTTTATCCAAAAATCTTTATCCAAATCTTGTTTAAATTGATTTAAAAGTGTTCTATAATATTTTTCTATCATCTATTGATGTTTCTCATGCCTGAGAATTGTAAAAAACAGGTTGAAATGAAGATCTGGGTTCAGAAAGCCGAGAATCCGTGCTTGAAAAATTTTAAAATTTTTCCATATTGGCAGGCTGAACTTTGTGTTCGGTAGGCCGGATTTATGAGTTTGGCAGACCGGATTCATACGACCAGTAGGTCGAACATGGAAAAATTTGATCGATCAGACCTGGTTTTCTAGCAGGTTGAACTGTGTAGTTCGGTCGACCGAACTAGGGTGATCGGTAGGCCGACCGGGCATGGTGAGATTTTGTGATTTTTCATCTGTTTTTATTGTTTTGAACCCCAATTAAGATTCTGACGCCATAGTATGATTTTATAAACTTAAATGGCACACTAGGACACTATGAGATGATTTAGTAACATAGGATATTTCAAGCTAGATACTGATTGACCTAGTTTCCATTTAAGGTAGTTCATGGATTCACGGAGCTAACGTATAGTGGACCAGGATTGCGGTGAGGGACATCGACACGAGTATTAGTACTTCTACCCTT
Organism: Artocarpus hirsutus; assembly: GCA_946598075.1. Classification (NCBI taxonomy): domain Eukaryota; kingdom Viridiplantae; phylum Streptophyta; class Magnoliopsida; order Rosales; family Moraceae; genus Artocarpus; species Artocarpus hirsutus. The sequence continues at coordinate 19,893 of CAMOHE010033049.1, read as the reverse complement.
TCCTTGGTAACCTAGTTTTAAAAATAATTTTGGTCTAAAAAGGATTTTCATTGAAATATTTTCAATGATGATTTGAAAAAGGATTTCATTGCTTGTTTTTTTATAAACAGTAGACTAAGGTGAACTTTCATAATAAACCTCATAATGAATGTAAGTGAGAATACTTGGTAAAAAGAGATTTCTAATAATTATAAAGAATTTATATATAAGGGCATGATGCCATGTCAGAGATCGGGTCATGTAGAGTACGATCTTGAGAGCAGGTCTCGAAACCCAGTTGGGCCACTACGGTGGTGTAATATATATGGTTTGCCCAAGAAAAGAAAATGATATTCTTTCTAGTTGACCAATAAGTTGTTTTGGTAAGGTAAACTTTTATTGAATTTTCGTTTATTTATTTATTTATCTATCTATTTATTTATTCAAGTTTGTTTTCTAAATATTTATTTAAATAATGAAATTTCTTTTAAAATTTGGTATTTTAAATATAGTCCTATTGAGCCTTTTGCTTACATTTTGTTTGTTTCAAAACTTTCCCTCTCTAGGTGAATATCAGCTTAGGATTGGAGAAGAATCCACAGATAGGACATTCGAGCAGTAGGAGAACCCAGTAGGTTATTTAAATTATAAAATCAAGGCATGTATAACTTTAACTTTCTCTTTCTTCATTTTGGGCTGTAGTTGTAATTTAATATTTCAGTACTATGTGTGTGCACAAGATGTGGGTCAGTGGGACCCATTTTCGTTTCCCCTTAGTTCTTAATTCTTATTTCCATATTGTTTATTTTGTTATTCTTATGTATTTAATTATTATAATTGCTCGCCCTAAAAAGGTTTTAAAATTTTCACATTTTCATAAATAAATTTCTTAATTCTTAAACTCATGTTTTAATTAAATTTCTACTTAATTAACTTAATTACATAGCCACGTCACCTCCCGTACTCCGGGGCGTGACAAAACAACATAACCTTGTGGTGTCATTCCATACAAGAGGGAAAGAAGAACTACCACGATTTTCATCGTAGCTAAAGATTTTAGGTAAAACTCTTCAGATTTCTAGTTGGAATCAAGTAATAAGAAAGGTCAACCTCCATGAGAACAAATTGCAATTTTAGCTAGTTTATTTTTTTTCTTAAACTATAATAATTTCCTTTTTTTTTTTTTTTACAATTGTCAAACATGGTATACATTGTAAATACTCTTCATAAATGAATTATTTGGCTAAGTCATTCAATATTCTTTCTCTAAATCTTTTATGGTGTCAGAGCATTTTTAAGCTCTCACAAGCACCACCCAATGGCTGAACCCACTATTCTAAATCTAAATCTAAAACTGTTTATTGTGTCGTGTCAATTTTGTCGATAACAAGGCCAAACTGCCAAGAGATGTCTGCACTTCTAGTAATGCCAAGAAACTACCTCGTCAAGTGTCAATTCTATGAACAACAAGGCTACTCCTCCAAGCGATGTCCTTCCTTTCAAGATATACCAAGAAACTACCAACCACTAACTCAAGCCTACTCTACCTCTCCCATGCCACCACCCACATCCCAATGGCTTGTTGATTCTGGGGTGTCACATCATGTCACTACCGACCTTAACAACCTCTCCCTTTATTCCAACTACATTTGTAAGGACTTTATCTACATGGTCGTTACTTAAACTATTTGAATATATACTTATTATGATTACTTAAATTTAAAGATATTTTTTTTAAATCATTACAGAATTAAATAACATTACTAATTAACTTAGTAAAAATATAGTTATATTTGTTGCAATAAATGTTGCAACCTATAGGAGTAATTGTTTCAACATGTTAGTCTTAAAGTCATTTAGATTGAGCCGATATGCCTACAACCTTGGTCTCCAAAACATACATACATTGTTCAAACTATGTTATTTATACGTATTAAAGAGTCATAATTAACAAAACTATGTGGTATCTTTTCCCCATCTCTACTGCTTATCCACCACTACGCCATCATCAATCGGACATTGCTGGCAAGTTGCTTATTATAACATGAATATACTTGGATGAGCTTTCACTCAGCAAGTAGGAACTTCATCTTGCAAAACATAAAAGAAAACATATAAATAAACTATGTATGAGTCAGTTATGCTTTCTTATAAACATGTCATATTATTTTTACTAGACCTAGTGTTCATACTAGTTGTGCACGATCATTAGGAAGTTAGGATTCACAAGGTCCCTAATGTCATGATGATCTAATTATCAATCTTAACGTAATCCTCCTCGTAGGTCAAAAGGATATCATCCCCAAAAATCAGGAGATTGGTACAGCACCCAAACCTAACTTAACTGTATAGGTTTCACTTGACTTATTAATAAGTATGCAATATGACAAGTTAGCTTATAGCATCGCATCTTATAAACATAAGGTGTGAATATGCATTTTATAATTCACATGAGCATATATATAAATATATTTTATTTCGGAATGTATTCATACTATAGGCGACATTCCTATTTACCTGTTTTGCAAAAATAAGAATCGTTATCTTCCACCCTCTATTCTTAGATTCTGTAAAAAAAAAAAAAAAAAAACACCCAATGATAATGTGGGCTTAACTTACTTTATACTACTTAATTTAGCATATTGTAAAAGGAATTAAATCCTTTCTTAGAATACATTTTCCTTTGATAAAGGAATGAACAATCATTTTTAGTCGTTACTAGGATTAGTTAATCTAATCCTCATTACTTAGAATTTCTACTTATTTAATTTCTTTAATCTCCTTTTGCTATCATGCTAAAGTTGATATTGGTCTTAATAATTAATTAATTATCTAATCCCATTAACTAGGTCTAAATAAAATTTCCATATTATCCATGTCCGACTCATAATTGTGAAATGCCCATTTGAATATGAATAATGATATTAGGCCTGTAAGCCCATATCTAGCTATTATTCATTTCCATAAGCCCAATATGACTAACAAATACTGAAAGTGTTTTACAGTATTCAAAATCCTAAACCGAGGTGACTTTGGTTCGAGGAAGAATTTTTGAACTTGTGTGGTGTTAGGCCCATAATTGACATCATAATATGATAGGGTTTAACATTACAGGTTTTCACAAGGACAAGGTATTCTCTTTGATATGGTATCAAAGCCTACATCAAGAAGGGGTTTTTGAGGATGAACAAGTTGTGGGAAAGACTTACAAGACTAGAGGGGGTTGTTAGGGCTCCCAACACTGATGATGTTGCAAGTTTGGTGGTTCAAATGAAGCAGTAAGAGTGTTGGAAAACAAGTACATAGTGAAATTTTAAAAAATTTGAGTCAGAGTATTTTCCAAAAAAAAAAGTTTGACATGCTAAATATATAAGATAATGATAGACCTTACTAACCTCTTTTGTATACCGAAGTGGGCTCGAATCCATGTAGAGAATAATGTTTCAAAAGAACCTCAACCAGCTAGTTTTCTTTGTTATTCCTTATCCATGATCAAAGTGTGAGTGGTCACATGTCATACAGCTTTTCCTTCATTGACTTTCCTTCCAACTACTTGAGAAAACAAAGAGCTAAGATCCTTGATGTTGAACAATAGCTCTTTAGGAGTTATAGAGTTTTTTATACTAGAGTACTCATTCTTTGTTTCTTAAGTGATCTAAATAACTAAGAAATCTCACCCCTTATTTATAGTAGTTGGACCAAGGGTTAATCATTGTTAGATTAGGACTCAAAATTCAAGTTTGGATTAGTTTCAGAGCAAAAATGTGTGAAGCAAAATTTGTCTCTAATTGCCACGACTAGAGTTCGAATCAAATTCGAGCTCCTCAAGCTGATTTGATAAACCCAATCTCAACTAATTGGATAAATCCTATCTTAATTGACCTTGGTATCTTTTATAGAGCCTCAATTTTAATTCAAATAACCTAATAGAAAAGTTATCTGATTAAAACGGTCATATACAGATAAACCCATACAAATAAAATATTCTCCAAATAATTCAACATGTTTACCTTGAACTAATTCACAAAATTAATTTAACTGATACACTACCATAAATTATTAAATCCAATTAACTCATATTTTAACCAATCTAATAATTTAACATATGTCATTAATATGTAGGAAAAATACGTTGTATCGTTATAGGATTTATCATGAGCCAACAAGGGGGACCTAATAGACATATATAGATTAAGCTCTTATAATTATAAAATATGATATCCCATATACATATTTTATAATTACCAACTGTAACGCTACTCCACTAAAAGCTTAGTGCTGCACTCTCGAACTATATAAAATTACAAAGTTTCAATAAGCTAACAGTCTATGACATATCATAATGTGTTATATCCCTAAGGATATTCATAATTGGCTTAAAGATACACTACAACAAATTATTGATTACACGACCTTTATTTCATGACTGTTTCCTAAAAGCCGTCGTGGTAAGGTCAAAAATACGCGGCAAGTTACGCCCATGAAAACGAAGACCGTCGTGGAATACGAGAGATACCACGATAGTTTCTCGAGAAAACTGTCGTGGTATCTCAAATATACCACGATGGTTTTTGGAGAAAACCATCGTGGTATATGAAGGTAACGTTCTTCTTGTAGAAGTCACTTTATCAGCCATGAAGGTAACGTTGCCTCCCTTGGGTGAGATGAGGAAGAAAAAACTAGCAGATAAGAAATCAAAGAAAAAATGAACCGAAGTTGGCGAGTCATCAGCACCCAAGGAGACGACACTGCCGGTCGGACAGCCTGAACTGCCTCCTCCTCCACTGTTTGATATTCAGCCTCCGTCCAAAAAAAGAAAAGGAACGGAGCCCCCTGTTCAAACCAAAGATGTCCAAAGGTCGACTTCAAAGAAGACGCTGGATGTCCCAGACGACATCAGCATTCTTCAAAACAGGGAGGTTGCGACAAAAGTAGCAGTCAACTTTTATTTCGATAAAGACGAGGAGGTCTTTGGAGGAAAACTGCTTTCATGGCTGTACAACGAGTCAGCTGCTACGTTGGGACAGGTAAAATCGTAATTTTTATGAAATTCTGTAGGTTCGTTCGAAACGACTAATGTAACAATTTTGTAAATACGTAGGCTCTCATGTTCCATAATTTTTTTGCGAACAAGGCAATTCATAAACTTGAACGGGAGCCATCGAGGATTAAAGAGCTTGGGGAAGAGCTCAAGGAGGCAAAGTCACAGAGGGATAGCAAACAGAGAGAGCTCAATGACGCTAGCGACGCGCTAAACAGGACGAACGGTAAAGTGTTAAACTTGTCAAGTAAAGTTTGACTTTTGGAGGAAGAAAATGAATTCAGAACTGTACTTTCAGAAATTTCATTATCATTTCAGATTTATGCTTTCATGTCATATGCATGAGAGATCTTGACATCTAATTGACATAGACCTCTAATTGACATAGAATCAATCGGATAATAAACAAAGTTCTTAATCGATTAGACTAAAAGAAATAAGTTCAAGATTATGGCTTGATCAATGAGCACATTATTATTAGATTGAAATAACTGAGTTCAAACCACGAACGAAGTAGTATGTTGTATTTATTGAAATGATCAAATGGATTACAAACTACGACTGAAACAATTGCTCAACATGATCAAAATCGCCATTAAGATTGCGACTTGAAGAGGCAAGGTGATCAGATGCTTAGCTTATCTGCAAATGTTAAACCGACTATACGGTCTAAACTATTTTTCCTTTAAAGAACCATTAGTTTGGATCGACCAGCAGGATTTGGATCAATGTGGCCGAATTAAAAATTGAGTCATGAAAATGACGTTGGGCGAACTCGGATCTATCTGGTTGAGTCCGATGTTTGCCGTGATGAGGACTTCTGAAGAATTTAGATCGATCTAGTCGAGTCTAAAATACGCCATGAAGATGGCATTTTAAGAGTTCAGATCGATCTGATCGAATTCGTAGTTTGGCCATGATGGCATCTTGAGATCGATCTGGTCGAGCTTGAAGTTGGGCCATGATGATGGCATTTGGAAAGTTCAGATCGATCTGGTCGAGTCTGAAGTTGGGCCATGATGATGGCATTTGAAAAGTTTGGATCGATCTGGTCGAGTCTGAAGTTGGGCCATGATGATGGCATTTGGAAGGTACGGATCGATCTGGTCGAGTCTGAAAGTGCAAAAGCTCCTGAAAATCAAACTCGACAAATACGTCATTTTATCAAGGAAATAAAATTCAAAATGATAAAGCGACTGCACTCGTTTATAATGTATACGAGCTGCCTACGTACCTCTCGTACGGGAATCAAGTCAAATGTAGTTCAATTACATGGCAAAAGTAGAATCAAAACATTACAAATAGTACTTCCTTAAATGATTAGTGTTCCAGCTTTTCGTTATGTAAGATCCATCCAGCCTCTCTAGTTTGTAAACTCCTTCCCGAACCACTGACCATATTTAATAGGGTCCTTTCCAATTAGCCGTCAATTTTCCAGCGTTGGCTTCTCTGGTATTTTGAATGACTTTCCTGAGCACAAGTTCTCCTTTGACAAATCTTCTACGCTTGACCCTCCGGTTATAATACCTGGCTGCTGCTTGCTAGTAGCATTCAAGGCGATAGAAGCTCTGTCCCTCTTTTCGTCGACGAAGTCCAGCGCATCTTGCATCATCTCATCGTTCTTTGCTTCGTTCAGCAAAGAGTAATCGACTTGCAGGTCCCGTGCTACTATCTCAGCAGGAATAATGGCTTCTGTTCCATTCACAAGTGAAAAAGGTGATTCGTCGGTTGCCCTTCTTGGAGTCGTTCGATAGGCCCATAGTACCATCGGGAGCTCCTTGACCCATCGTCCTTTTCTTGCTTCGAGTTTCTTCTTCAGGTTTTTTACAATCATCTTATTCGTTGCTTCAGCTTGTCCGTTTCCTTGCGGGTATCTTGGCATTGAGAAGCTTACAATAATATCTCAATCTTGACAAAACTTCCTAAAAAACAACGAGAAGAATTAACAGCCGTTGTCGGTGACTATCTCTCGTGGGACTTTGAATCGACATATGATGTTCCTCCAAATAAATCTTTTGACGTCCTGTTCTTTAACGTCCACAAAGGCTTTGGCTTCGACCCATTTGGAGAAGTAGTTAATAAGAATGAGCAAATACTTCACTTGTCCAGGAGCCGGAGGAAACGGTCTAACAACATCTATCGAGTACTTCATGAATGGGCATGGCGAACTGACTGAAGAAACCTCCTCTGCTGGTTGATGTATGATGGGGGCATGTCTCTGGCAGCTATCGCATTTTCGAGCGAAGTTTTCACAATCACTCTGCATCGTTGGCCAATAGAATCCTTGCCTCTTTACCTTGTTGCACAATGACCTTCCGCCTGAATGATTTCCACAGGATCCTTCATGCACTTCTCTTATCACTTTCTTGATCTCATCTTCTCCGAGACATTGGAGTAAGGTCCTGCGAAAGAATGCCTATATAGCTTTCCATCTATCAAGCAGTATCTTGCAGCACACACTTTAATCTTTCTCGCAGCCTGTTTATCGTTAGGAAGCCAACCTTTATTAACATACATCTAGATGGGGGTTCTCCAATAGTCTCTCAGATCAACATAGTTAGCTTTCTCAACTGGTGCAATGCTAGGGCTGTCGATTAGTTCGAAAGGGATTGTTCTCCTCTCGCTTACTTCGACTGAGGATCCTAGGTTAGCTAGTGCATTAGCTCTGGAGTTGTGTTCTCGTGGTACGTGCTTAACCTCGAAATGATCGAATTGAGCCTTCAGCTTGTTAACTAAGCTTAGGTACAAATGCATCTTCTCGTCTCGCGCCCCGAACTCTCCATTTACTTGGTTAACGACCAGCATGGAGTCACTTTCTAGAAGAAGCTTAGTAGCCCCCAATGCAGCAGCAAGCCTTGTTCCAGCTATCAGGGCCTCGTATTTAGCTTGATTGTTTGTAGCTTTAAATCCCAATCGAAAGCTCTGTTCGATTTCCTCACCAGTTGGCGACTTCAAAACAATCCCTATTCCTGACCCCTTCTCATTGCTCGACCCGTCGACTTACACAATCCATGACTCTAATCCTCCCTCTTCGGTCCTACAAGTTAGTTCAGCTACAAAGTCTGCGAGCACTTGTGCCTTCAACGCTGTACAGGGCTTGTACTCAATGTTGAACTCTGTCAGTTCAACTGCCCACTTCGTCATTCTACCCATATACATCCAGCTTGTGTAAAATTGCTCTCATCAGGTAGGATGACAGCACCATAATAGTATATCCTTGAAAATACGGATGAAGTTTTCAGGTCGATAGGACTATTGCTAGTGCGAGCTTTTCAACGACTGAGTACTTTGTTTCTACATCCAAGAGAGAGTGGCTCATGAAGAACACTAGCCTTTGAGTCCCTTCTTCTTCTCGAACTAGCGCTGAACTTACTGCCGCCTCGGATACAACAACGTATAAATAGAGCGGTTCGTCATCTCTTGGCTTTGACAGGATCAGTGGAGTGGTCAAATATCTCTTTAGTTCTTGGAAGGCTATTTCACACCGTTTGTTCCATTCAAACTTTGTACTTTTCTTGAGTAGCTAGAAAAAAGGTAGACATTTTTCAAAACATCTAGCAACGAACCAACTTAGTGCCACTACTCGTCCAGTTAATTTATGAATTTCTCGCTTGGTCCTTGGAGAAGGCATCAACTGAAATGCTTTTATTTGATCAGGATTCGCTTCGATTCCTCGCTTCGTCACGAGATATCCTAGGAACATGCCGCTAGTCACTCCAAAAGTGCATTTCTCTGGATTAAGCTTCATGCCATATTTTCTGAGGATGTCGAATCATTCTTGCAAATGCTGAACGTGGAGATTAGCCTACAGAGATTTAACCAACATGTCATCGATGTAAACCTCCATATTCTTACCAATTTGCTACTCGAACATCATGTTGACAAGTCGTTGGTAAGTTGCTCCCGTATTCTTCAATCCGAAAGGCATGACTTTGAAACAAAAAATCCCCTACTCCATCATAAAGGCAGTTTTCTCTTGGTCTTCAGGGTGTAGCAGGATTTGGTTGTAACCAGAAAATGCATCAAGGAAACTCAAAATCTCGTGTCCGACTGTAGCGTCGACGAGCCTATCGATGTGGGGCAACAGATAACTGTCCTTTGGGCAAGCTTTGCTAAGGTCAGTGAAGTCGACACACATGTGCTATTTCTCATTTTTCTTCTTCACGATCACCACATTGGCGAGCCAATTGGGATACTTGACAGGGCATATAAAGTCGGCTTTAAGTAATCTCCTCACTTCATCCTTGACCATGTTGTTTCGTTCGATTCCCAACTTCCTCCTTTTTCTGCCAGACAAGTTTTGCTCTGGGTCGACGTTCAATCGGTGGGAGATTATGCTTGGGTCGATTCCAGGCATATATGCGTGAGACCATGCAAAACAATCAACGTTAGATCTAAGAAATTTGATTATTTGGCGTTTAATACCCTCATCGAGCTACGATCTGATTTTCACTGTTTATTTTTCATCTCTCGGGTCAATTTGGATTTCGTCAAACCGCTCCAAAATTGATTCGACACAGCTCTGCTTGTTTTCTTCGTCCTGCTCGTGCGACTGTAATTGTTATAAAGCTTTTTTCTGCTTCATTGCTGTGACGTAACAGCTCCTTGTTGCCTCCTGGTTTCCTCGAATTTCCTGAACTCCTCGTTTTGTCTAGTGGTATGTAGAAGGGACTGCCTTCATGGCATGAATCCATGGCCTCCCAAGAATTCTATTGTTCCCTGATGGGCAATCCATGACCAAGAAATTGGTCAATTTGTTCTCTCGTGTTACGTAGACTGGAAGCTTGACCCTTCTAATTGCTGTTGTCGCTTCTCCGTTGAATCTAACCAGCGACGTTGGTGACTGCTCGATTTCTTCTTCTTCGATTTCCATTTCTTTTAAGGTCGAGAGGAAAAGGATATTGGTTGAACTTCCATTGTCAACTAGAATTCTACTTATTTCACAGTTCGCGACGTTGAGTTTAATGACAAGTGCATCATCGTGTGGGGTGTCGAGCCCAATCGCCTCGTCACTGCGAAATGAAATTTCGTATCCGGGATGGTCGCTATGAGCAGAGCTTGTGGTCACTTGATTCGCTTTCCTTTGATAGGACTTCATCTGATTTACTAAATCGCCACTAAAAACCGAGCCCCCATAAATAGCTCCTATTATTTTCCTCACTGGTGGTGGTGATGGTGTCTTCTCCTCAGCTTGCTCGTTCCTTCGCCCTCTTCGTTCCTTGTCAAGACCATACGTCCTCCTCCCCCTTTCAGAGAGGTACTCTCTCAAATGCCTTTTCTTGAGAAGCTCCACAATTTTTGATCATAATGCTTTGCAGTTGACCGTCAAGTGCCCTGTATCTCGGTGAAATTCATAGTACTTCGACTTATCTCGTGAATGGTTTGTAGGCAATTTGCCAGGCCATTGGACGTAGTCTTTTCCTTCAAGCTGGGTGATTAGTTCCGATGGCGATATGCTCAGGGCATATTTTGGTGGTGATAGAGGTCTTGTCGTGGATTGAGGCTTGTCGTCTTTCCACATCCATTCTCTCTTGGGTGGTGTTCTTGTCCATCCTCATCGGTTTGGTGGGTGCAGCTGCTTCTGGTTCCATCTGTTTAGACCCTTCGTTCTTGCAAACTCTCATTCACATTTTTCATTTTCTTTTTCTAGGTCGATCCAGCCTTTAGCTCTGTTCAGTGCTTCTTGGATCGTCTGTGGGTAGTCGAAACAAATGTTGTTTTTGAAAGATGACCTGTGCAAGAGTCCTTTCTTCAGCGCTTCACGTGCTGTTCCGTCCTCCAAATCCAAAATCTCAGAGAGTGTTCTGCTAAATCTCTTAATGTAAGCCCGTAATGACTCGCATGGGCTTTGGACACAGACCACAAATCTTTGGTCGTCTTTCCCATTTTAATATGCACTGTATACTCTTTGACGAATTGATTTGCCAGTTCTTCAAAGCTGTCGATCGATCCCGTTGTCAAGTTGCTAAACCATCAAAGTGCTAGGCCTTTGAGCGATTGAGTAAATAGCTTACATATCATCTCGTCGAGGATCGAGTCGGGTATGCTAGTAGCGCTGATAACGTCCTTGTACAGCAGCAGGTGGTCTTTAGGATCTGATGTTCCATCGAAGTGGGTGAACATAATGTTTCCATACTTTGACGATACTATTGAAGTAATCCTTCTCGTCAGTGGGGTATCCCGAATGTTTTTGGAGATGTTGTCCAACGCCGGGGTCTTGCTCGTGGCCTTGGAAACCTTCTCGTCAATTTTTTCTTCCACAAGTTTAGAGTTCTACTCAAACATTTCCCGCATCATGGATTGAATCAATTCTGGGGTCAACTGATTGACCGTTGGTGCTTCCTATCGGATTATCGGTTTGACTCTCTCGTTTCTGTCTATCTCTTCGCCATGATACCTATATTCCAAATTAACGTGTGCTGTAGTTGAAGGAATCGTCATAGCTACGCCAGCTGCTGTCGTTGCTGGCGCTGGAGTCGATGGAGAGTATAGTGGCTGCATTCTTCCGATCGGGCTTTGAGTTTGTCGTTGTCTTCCTGGTTGTGGGGTCTAAAATTGCCACTGCGTTGTTGAAGTAGCTGAAAATGTTGAATACCCATAATACGGGTAATAGTATGACTGCAAAGCCATTTGAGAGTTTTGATAGTTGATTTGGCCCTCAAAGCCAAGTTCTCACTGCTCAGTTGTGTCATCCTCTTGTCACGTTCCTGAGAGAGGGCTGCTTGCTCCTGGAGTGTTTTCTTCAATGTCTCCACCTCGGCTACAAGAGCTTCCATAGGTCAATCTTGGGTTGATGTTTCGGTTTCTTCTACTGTGGTTTCTAGAGTGCGCTGGTTGTCCACGTTGTCTACCATTTGAATCCGACCCTTTAGATCCTAGAGTTAATGACTTGAGGCCCTACGGTGGGCGCCAAATTGTAGACGGTGGATCTATAGTTAAATTGCTGAAATACTAAACCAAGTAACCAGGAACTTGGGCCCTCAAATCACCGTTAAATAGACCTGTTTGCTCGGATATATACACAAGATCAAAATAAAATGAACAAAATAATGCATAAATAAAAGAACATGCCAGATTTATAGTGGTTCACTCTGTTAATGAAGAGCTACGTCCACTGTAATTCACTATCAAGTTTTCTTCCTATAGATTACAAGATTACAAGAGAATAGGAATAGGTAGGAAAATAAACGGGTAGCGTTTTTGTATCTCTCTTTTTTTTTTGTGTCCCGTTCCAAAGCTACCTTTCCCCTATACATAGAGTATGAGATAGAATCGTGGCTGTTAACCGTCAGGTAGAGTGGAGTAATGCTTCGTGAGTAACTGTGATACTAGGACATGTGTCGGTTGATGATTTGCTACAGAAATCACTTCTTCCTCATATTCCGGTCCTATACTTAACGTGTGTTAACCGTTAGAACGTGCTATCCATTGAATCGACACGAACGATTCGGACGAATGATATCCTGAAAGAAAAGGTTAATCTTGGGACAAAGCAATTAGTTTAAGTAATCGATTCCAACGAACAAATAGAATAATCGATTCGATCGAGCTAACCTATTCGACTTGCTTGATCAACATTGTTGGGCCGCTAGAGCCCATGGTCAATTTGGGCCTGTCCAAATTGTACCCCAACAGTAGTCTTATGGGAGACCATTATGACTAGTTGAAGAGCTCGGTATTACGGTGGACAGATGCTAAGATTAGGTATAGATACACTGTAGTTTGTTTCTGTTGCTTAAAAAAGAAGTTTTCCACTAGTTGAAATAGTGTTTTAAAAGTTTTAAGAAAGTCAATATTTAATGAAATTTTTTATAAGAAAGGTTTGTTGGAAAAAGAGTATGCAGCGGAATTTTAAAAATTTTTATACCAGAGTATTTTCTAAAACACAAGTTTGACATGCTACATGCATAAATTAACCAGATCTTACTAACCTCGCAAATGCAGAAAAGCTCCCACAATCCATGAAGAGTATAACATTCCAAAAGAGCCTCAACCAACTGGTCTTCTTTGCTATTCTCTATCCAAGATTAGAGTACGTGTGGGTGCACATCGTTTAGCCTTTCCCTAGTGACTCTCCTTCCAACGAATTGAGAAAACCCAAAGCTACTGTTCGTGATTTGTGAATAAAAGCCCTCAGCGTGTTTCAGAGTTTGACCAACAAAGTTTCACTCTTAATTTCTCAACTGATCTAAGCAACAATGAGTCTCACTCCCCTTTATAGAGATTGGGCCAACGGGTTAGTCTTTGTTAGATAAGGCCTCAAAAATTCAAATCAGAATCAATATTAGATAAAATCTGCATGTAAACGTGTGATCTATTTATCCTTCGGTCGGCAAGCCAAACTGGCAGATTGACATGCCAAACTTGTTCCATCAATAGCCAAACTTAAAAATCGGCCTGCCGATCTTACGATAAATAATCCCTACAAATCTTTTATTTCCCACCTGAGATTCTTGAGATAAAGCCTCAGTTTTAATTCAAATAACCCAATAAGAAGTTATTGATTAAAACAATCATATCTAGATAATCTCTAGAAAAATAAATATTTCTGATAATTCAACAAGTTTATCTTGAATTAATTTATTCAAAATTAATCCAACCAATAAACAGACATGAATTATCTGATCCCAATAATTTAACAAGTTTATCTTGAATTAATTTTCACAAAATTAATTCAACCGATAAACAGACATGAATTATCTGATTCTATTGAATTTTCGACCAATCTGATAATTTGACACAAGTCACCAATTATTAGAAAAGCACGTCGAATAGTTACAGGATTTTTTATGAGCTAGCAAAGGGGACCTGATGGACCTATATAGTTCAAGCTCTCGATAATTATGAAACCCAATGTCCTAGATATACATTTCATAATTATCAACTCTAATGCTACTCCACTAAAAGCTTAGAGCTGCATTCTCAAACTATATAGAATTACGAAGCCTGTATAGCTAAGTTTCTATGACATATCATAATGTATCGTATCCCCATAAGATTATTTATAATCGGCTTAAGGATAAATTATGTGTTACCTTCCTGATTATTTTTCTCTTACGTTCCATTATCTCACCATCGAAAAACTTACTATCTAAAGATGGTATACCATTCGGTTAAACTTATGTATCCAAATGATTGAGCGCTTACGTTTTCAATTATAGGATAACGTATATAAGAGGATATCAACTACTCATAAAGAAGAATTATGGATTCCATATCTATGAATAATAGGTCTACGCTATCAAGAGTCATGCCTCCAATGTACCTGTATGCATGCCAACAAAAAAAGTGGATGTCACCCTTTGGTACATCAAAAGACGTAAGTCAAAACAATAGGCCCACTATTTATCTCAGAATTAAGATACAATACATATAATTGTCTAAAGTGAATCAATTTGCTAAGACAGAATTATTAATTCAAATCAATTCACTTTATGTCCCAATCTAACACATCATCACCTATGACAATATGCCAATATTTCTATTCACAGAGTCCACCTCCGATGGTCAAGACAAACCATCTCCCATGAGGGATATAGATAACATAACAATCTTTGCATAAATAAAGCGCCTAACTTTATTCCCTCAATTACGGATCTTATGATTTAGAACTCACCTTAAGAATCGTGTCTTTTGCATAATCTATCCATCATATGCCCAATTCTTAAACGTTTAGACCGATAGTCTTAGACTTTTGTTTGCTTATCATACATCCAACAAATATTAACATAAAGAGGACAACAATTTGGTAATAAATAAACTCTTTATTGATAAACATATCTCCAAAAACATATTATATTTTTACTCCTTAGGACATACATGTCTAACAAGGTTTTACAAAAAGCATTTTAAAAGAAATATTTTATGAAATGTTTTGGAAATATGTTTTAAAGAGTTTAAAGAAAGTAAATTTTATAGGAAAAGTATTTCATTAGATATCAAGTTTTATACTTATGTTTCAATTTACATTGAAACAGATATTGCAACAGTTTCCAGTATGTTATTAAGGAAAAAAATTACTCAGTATTTTTCTTACTAGCAAATAAGATTAAAGTTAAGAAATAATATTTAAGTAAGCCAAATGATGGCCCAAAAAGACGAGACGTTATAATAAGGCAGCTTACATGATCATGAAAAATGTTGCCATTATTTCATACTTTTTTAGTATGTTAGAGGAGGAGCTCTCCTTATTGGTGATAATTAGGAGTAGTTGCTTCACTACATAGATGTATTTCTCCATTCGTATATTTTGATTTATTTACTACACTATTGGCTATAGATTTGGGTTGTAAGTGGTTGCTTCACCACATGTTTTGATGTGACATATGACTATATATTTTGGGTTAGGATGGACATTTATGTATTATCTTTTGGGATATGACTATTGTAGGATATGATGGACACGTAGTATCTTTTGATGACTTAGATATATTTATATATCTAGTTGGATGAGAGAATTCTATTTGAAAATTTGTTTTTAATTTTTGAAATATATATAATTTTGTCCTTTAAAAATGTGCTTTTTATGTAATAAAATCATTTTTATTATTTATAATTCATTATATAGTGAATTAAATGATTATTTTCAACTAAGGGTATTTTTGTTCAAATAAAGTTGTTTCCATTCCATTCGTTATCTAACGAAACTGCATAATCTTCGTGCAGGTATTCATTCCATAATTCTAATCAAACTAAAGAATCAGTTTTTGTTTTCAGTATATTATTATTCCATGCCATTACTATTCCCGGTACAATTTCTGTTACGATTCCACTACTACAACGAAACGTGGTTTGATCTAATTTTGATCAGTTTATAAGGCATTATACCAAGATGGAAATAACCAAGATAACTTTGGGTACTACTTAGCATCGTCAACTAAAAATTCTACATCATCTTCAAACACTAATCAACAACAAAAGTGGTGAAAAAAATGTTGGTTCGAACAAAGTTTATATATATATATATATATATACACACACACACACACACACACATGAAGAGCTTATCAAGAAGCTCTCCCTTCCTAGCCTGTTGTTCACTATGCTCCAATGCTTTGGAAACTGGATACATTGTAGACATGCCAAACAAGTATTAATTGTCATTCTCTAATGTACATTCAATTTCCATTAAAAAAGATTCAATATATTTTTGTGTTTGATTTCAATGCATCTCTATATATTTAATATATTTAATTTAGGTTTTTATTTGGGCACCCAGTGTTTTAAGAAAACGTCATATTGATACCTTACTATTTAGAAAATATCAAATCAATACTTGTAATTTTTTAAAAAATATTATTTTCATACTCTTACGTCGTGTTTTATGATGTGAAATTTTTAACTTATTCTTTACCAAGGAAGCCAAATCAATTTTATAAACAATTTAAAAACAAAAAAAACTACCTATATGATTTTCTTTGATAAGTTTTGTTTCATCTTTTGTTTTATTTTATATAACAATTGTACAAAATTAACTGAGAGCTTATTAATAAAAGAATAAGTTAAAAATTTTACGTCATAAAATATGAGTTTATGGTGCCAAAATATTATTTTTAAAAACTACAAGATGTCGTTTTAATATTTCTAAATAATAAGATATCAATATAACATTTTCTTAAAACACATCTAACCTTTTTTAAATTCTCCTTTATGTCACTCTCTCACTGGTTTGTTGTCTACGTCTATTTGCCTACGATATTATCACGGTAATTTTAATAATTCTATTACAGGTCAATAAGCTTTTAAGATGAAAGTATTATGACTGATTTGAGATTCAATTTATTCATGCTCTAAAATACTGCTTCATAGTTCTTCAAATGGTAAGTGATATAAATCATTCTCTCTTCTATGATAAAGTTTTGCTAATCATTAGTTTCCGAAAGAAATTTTCAAAAAAAAGGTGTTTTTGAGACAGATACGTATAGAGCATTTTTTGTTTTATTTTTCTTGACTTCACACTAGAAGAAAAAAAGTCCTTGCTATCAAAATAGAGTGCAACGCGTGTTTCTTTAGTCCCAGAAGTGTTTTTATTAGAGTGGTAACATGTTTTTCTTTAGTCCCAGATGTGTTTTTTTGACCTTTTTTTTTTTTTT
>CAMOHE010033041.1:0-27477 GCA_946598075.1 Artocarpus hirsutus | reverse complement strand
AGTTAGAGGGAAAAGATTATGTTAGTAGGCCTAGGAAGATGGCCCCGAATCAATTTCGAGACAAGTCAAAGTATTTGTGAATTCCATCAAGATACCGGTCATTTGAACATCAATTACAAAGCCTTGAGAACCGAGATTGCAAAACTGCTGAAAATGGAATATTTGAGGCTACCTTTCTGAGCAAGGGCATCAAACATATGGACTTGAATGCAAGCGAAGCAATTAAAAGAACTCTCGCGCATTTGAGAAGACCTCATTATCCCCTAAGGTTAGAAAGACAATTGACATAATATGTGGAGGGTCAGTCTATAGTGGTGATGCTGCAAACTAGATAAAGGCCCCTCAAAGAAAGGCTGCCCATCCAACAATGAGCTCAGCATTCGATGACAAGATTAACGACCACTCCATCACATTCCATAACACTAAAGCCTCTGGACTAGACTTGCCGCACAGTGATGCTTTGATGATCACTTAGAATATTATTGCAAAACTAGTAGGATTTTTGTTAACGTGAAGGATATTGAGAAGACAAATATTACCTTAGTCAGCTTCAGCAACAAAGCGACTTAAGCAATTGGGAGGATAAAGCTTTTAATTTTCATTATAAGAGAGAACATGGTGACGGATTTCCTTGTGATGGACTATTCGTCGGGCTATAACATCATCCTTGGTGGACCATGGACCCACACGATGAAAATTATCTCATCTACTTACCATCAGAGGGGATTCTCAACTAAGCCAGGAATTCGAGAGACTAAGTGAAGTCAAGAGGCAGCTAGAAGTTGTCATTTGACCATCCTTAAACAAAAGAACAAAGCCACATTATTGCAACTACAGATGAACACATCAAGTGGGAATGAGAACAGAGAGCCCAGTGTGGAGAAACTAGATGAGGTCCAAATCGGACCCCAACAGTATACAAAAAATAACATTGAAAAAAATGCTATTGAATTGAAGTACTGTTGGGCTTCGCATTGGTGCACCCAAGGTGTAGATCAATCAGAAAATTCAATATTGTTTAGAATTTTCAATGTGTATGTATATATATATCATATGTGAAATTTTAAAATAAATAAAAGTATATCTATATGAATGTTTGTAATTTTTTAATTTATATGATGTTAACAATATTGTTTCTGCCTTATCCTAACAAAATTAAAAAGAAAAACACATTATTTTTTTTTCTACCTGTATCTAGCGTTTAAGGATTGAAATTCTACAATTAGATTTGTTTAAGAGTTGATGACTGCTCCCATAAGTCGATTGAGTGAGAGTTAGTCTATTGGTCCCGAGTCAACCTACAACGAGAACAAAATTTGAAATGCGATATGTATTCATAGTAGTTCACCTCCAAAATAGAGGCTATGTCCACTGTAGGGTGTCGGCGTTTCACTATATCGAGAAATAGTTCAATGATCAAGACAAAAGAAAGAGAAAAGGAGGAGTTTTAGAGAAAAATCAATGGGGGAGAGAGATGCTGTGCCCGTTTGGTAGTGTTTTTAAAATAGATAAAAATGATTTTGTTTTAAAAAGAAGAGTTTTTTAAAAATTATGTTAAGAGTGTTTTTAAAATTTTTACCTCAAAAAATGTGCAAAAACATTTTCAAAAACTCCAAAACCAACACCAACAGTGCCAATATGTCTAAGACATGGGATCAATCCTATATTTAAAAGGGATGGATGGATTTTTCTAGTTTCTTAGTTTTTGGAGTGGTTCTGAGTTGATTGAAGAATGAACAACTTCTTTATTTGGCTCTAGTTGAGTTTCGTATTTACTTGTTTCCTTATTTAGCTTGGGGTTGCTTGTTCTCTAAGTTTAACCTGATTCTTGCTTCTATTAGCGGATTTGGTCTTCTTAGGATCCAAGAATGAACCTTTACTAATTTTTCCCATGTGGGACCCGTTGGTCTTTAATCGACCATCGTCTCTAATTGACTTGCATTCTCTAGACGATTTGGCCAATTGACATCTTCCAATCGATGCTTCCTGGTGATCAGCTAATACGTGTACAATGGAGATCTGTGTGCTATTTTTACCCCAAGAAGGATTATGAATATGAATAACGAGCACACATAATCTATTTTTTTTCTTTAATGTTGATTAGGATGTGTTTTTATAAGCAACTTCATTCCCTTGTCCTCCAAGAAAGATAAAGGTCATTTGCGTAAGCAGAAAAGAAAGCGCAAGCTATTGATAAAGATCCCGACTCTTTGACATACAAATCATTTCATCAGCAGACGAAAGGGACAAATTCAACATTTTTACATTTATTTCTATTCTTTAAGAATCATCATTAATCAAGATTCGTAATTGCTGTTATATGCTAAACACATTCAACAGTCTTGACCCTTACTAGAGTAATTTCTTCGCTAAATGATGGACTCTATGAAAAAAGGTTTTGAAGTATATGCCCGTTTTCAGTTACAGCGAATGATCCAAGTTTTCGTAATTTACATTTATATTATTGTGTAGTACTTAATTGGACAAAAGGGACAAAAAGTAAAATTGACACTTTTTTTTTTTAATCTTTATGTACTCTCGATCGATGAAAAATTACCTGGATTAATTACTATGTCCTGTTAGTTCGTTACTAATGGTGAGCTTTTGTCTTTTGTTTTGTCATTAATATCATCTTTTGGATCTTGTTGGAGCCAAAAGAGAAAGGACTTCGTGAGTGGCTTGGCCAGACATGCCAAAATGGGTGAGAGAGACGAAAACAAACAAAAGAGAGACTCTGTGTAGGCGGTTTCCCTCATGGGGCTTAGACAATTTGCAAGACTTGCGTCTAAGATTTGTTGACTCCTTGTCTCAAGTGAAAAGGAGGAGACATGAGGTACTGGGGGTGGAGTTGGGACAACTTATAGTATCAAAAGAATTAATCGGATGTGTTGAACCAAGGAACAGTCGTCTTGCTATTTCCCATTCTCTCTCTATCAGTTTTCTCCCTTTCTTCCCCCAAATCAAAGCGAACTCTCTCTATCGTGTTTGAACCGTATTGCACTTTCCCACAATTATGGCGCATACATATTGTCTATATGTATGGTAGGGGGTTGTATTTAGTGGAGTTTATGAACGCGCTATATGACATTATGGCCTAATCAAACAAAAACAATGGTGACTTGGGGTGCATGAGAGTTTTCTGTTTGTTGTGATGGAGGCCATATTTGAGTCATGAGCAGTTATTGGCGTGCTTTAGGGGATGGTTGTCGCATATTCGGCTATCAGATTTGGGTGCTTTAGAGCTCCAACAGCTCGATAACTCTAGGGTTTTGGTCCTTTATGAAGTCAGAAAGGTTTTAATGGGGCTCTGCTCCTATCAAAGATTGGCACCGGTCATGTGTATCCTCCACGCTTTGGGGGTTGGTAGTAAGTCCCTTTTTCCGTCCACTATTGTGCTGCTTACTGTTGACGTAGGATCTACAATCAATGTTAAAATTCTAGATTGGGTTGTTAAAGTTCAGTTCAAAGAATTTTGACCCTCAAATCATCGTTAAATGGACCTATTAGTTCGAATTAATATGCAAGGTCGGAGTGCAACGAAAGAAATGAATAATGCTGTAACAACAAGAATAACACACGCGAGATTTATAATGGTTTACTTTGTTAATGAAGAGCTACGTTCACTGTAATGTACATAGTATTGTGTACGAATTACAAAAGAGTAGGAATAGATGAGAAAACAAATGAGCAGAGTTTCTGTATCTTTTTCTATATATCATACAATGAAACAACCATCCATTTATATAGAGGATAAGGAGAAATCGTGGCTCCCAACTGTCTGGCAAAGTGGAACAATACACTGTTACGTAACTGCAATAGTAAGACATGTGTCGATTCGTGATAGGCTGCAAGAATCACGCCTTCCTCATGTTTCGGTCCATGACTAGACGTGTTGCAACCGTCAGTTCGTACTATTAACCATCAACTCGTGGCGATCGATCCGGTCGAACAAAGACTAAAAACGAGTACAAATTATCTTGAGTGGGTAGGTAAACCAAATGCCTCTTTTCCACGAGAATCGAACCAATCGAACCATACAAATCGTCGATTCAATTGGACTTCAATCAGTTAATTTTATTCGATCCATTCGATTAGTTTTAACACTGGGCCATCTGGGGCTGTCGATAATTTAGGCCTGACTAAATTACACCCCAATACTTACTTAGTTCTCTTCAGACTCAGAGGTCATTTTCTTATCTTCAATATTTTCTAGTAAAGGCATTGAATACACCATTTAGGGATAATTGTGTGTTTTTGCAATGATCTTGCTTTGGACTAGGAAATTTGTGAATGAGGAGAAAGAATATATACGTGAAAAATGTAGGCTCGAGAATTGTTTAGCATTCTGATACAAATGTGTAAAACTGATGAAAAGAAGGAGAGACAAAGAATGTTGATACAAGCATATAATCAAGGAGAGAAATAGAACCAAAAGAGTTAAAAATAGTCTTACATGAAAAAGAAATCGCGAAGAACAAGAACTTAAGATAAACAAATTGGTTTTAATCTTGATATTATTAATCATCAAAACTTTCTGAATCACAATATAGGGCATTTATAGATATCTAAGCTAACAAAATAATGAACTCAACTGAAGTTAAAATAATTTTACAAGATAAACATAACTTAAATGAAAAACTAAATTATAAAGATAAAATAAACCCTAATAGATAATGATGAAAATTTAAATAAAAATTAAGCCTTGTTGTTCCGCATCAAACGACAGTGGTGATCTCCACATTGATCAATGTAGCCTTGGATATGTAGTTTGTTAGATTTGTTTCTTTGCAGAGTGTGTGCCATTAGTGCCGTTAATCAATTGATTCCAATCGATGGGAATTTTCCATCAACTGTAAACGTGTTGTTGAAAGAATTATATGTGTACTTGATATTTTATGTGTGTATTCAGTTTTTATCATAACTCAGTGTACATTTTTCTCCTTGAGCTTAGTCCAAATTTATTAGTGAATTTGGTCATTGTTTTTTTGTTTGGTTAGTCATTCGTGACAGTATTACTATTTATATATCATTTTTTCTTAAGTGTGACTTTTCTTTTTAGAAAACATTAAAAAATGGGAGAACTACTACTACTAGAAATTGAAGAATACACGACACTCAATAAATGACGGTTTCTCACAAATCATCGTGTTAAGAGGGGAAAAACACACAGGGAGTACTTGTAAAATATGAAAACCATTGTAGTAGTGAACGAAAGATTCCACGATGATTTTTATAAAAAACCATCGTAGTAGGCAGTATCTTACATGACGATTGTTAGTAAAACCATCATCAGAGATAATCAGTGAAATTTTAAAAGCCCCTTTTCACCATAATTAGCGAAATTTTAAAAGTCTGCTCGCTCTTTCGCTCTCTTTCTTATTCGAATCAACCTTCAAACCCAGCCCTCTCTCTAAAACCCAACCCTACCTCTCTCTCTAACCCTTAAACCCTCCTTCCCTATCATGACTATTGCATTGTGTCTTTGCCTCGACCCAACATGCCGTCATTAGCTTCGAGGCCTCTACAACCCACGAGCTCATCGCCATCCCTCGTTTGTAAAGGTTCTTCTCTCTGAGTGTTCTCTCCAGGATCGTTGCCTCTATACCCTACCATCATTGATAACCCCATAGTTGCTTGCATCTGACCTCGTTTGGTAATATTTTATTTTTTTATTATTTAATTTTTTTAATTTTTAGTTATATAGTTTTGGTTTTAATTATTTATGGTTTGTGTGAATTAATTAGTTAAAATTGTTTAGTTCTAATTTTAGTTTTCGTTTTAATTACTTTCTACGTATTTTTATATGTGTTTGTATATGTGATGCCCACCATAGGTTTGAGGAAAATCCTCTATGACCATTATAGCAATTATTTCTGTTTTTCATTACTCAAAACTCAATAGCAATTATTTAGGGTTGTGTGAATTAATTATTTTTATTTATATAGTTTGCTATTTAGTTTTGGAACTTAATTTTGTTAGTTTTAGTTTTTTGTTATTTTCATGTTCTTTAGGCTTAGTTTTAGTTTTATAAAACTAATTAGTTTTTGTTTTTAATTAATTCTATTAATTTGTCATGTTAATTTGTTTTATTTTTGTTAAATAGTTTTGTTATTTCATTTTTAGTTGGTGGTTGGAATCATTGTTGTTCTACGTAAGTTATGTTCACATTTGTTACTTAGTTAATGTTTGTATATGTGTTTGTGTGAATTACAATCTACTTGTGTATTTGTATGTGTTTGTGTGAATTACATCCTATATGTATTTGTATATGTGTTTGTGTGAATTATTTAGGGTTTAATTTTAGCTTTAGCATTGTTAATATATGTTTGTGTGAATTATTATTTAAGCATGATTACTTAGATGTAGGTAGTAGAGTAGAAATATGATTTTGTAAAACTTTTATAGTTTAGTGTAAATATATGATTTTGCAATCAGGGCCTTGTATTAATGGATAACATAGGATTGCCTATCCTATGAGAAATTATAAATTCTAGTATTTTTTTTGCTGATAACCAATCTTGCATGATGATTTTTGATAAAAACTGTTATAAAAATTGTACCTTATGTGATAGTTTTTATAGAAACCCGTCGTGTAAGGTAGAAAATTACCAAGATTACATGATGGTTTTTAATGAAAACCGTTGTGTAATCTACCCATTTCGTGACAATTTTTGTTAAAACTATCATGGTAGGCCCTTATAGAACACACTTAATACCTGTCATTAACGGCATCCCACGACAGTAAAAAACCGTTGTGAAAAGCCTCTTTGGTATCACAACGAACAATTTTATGATGGTTTTTAACCGTCATGAATGCTTTTCATGACAGTTTAAAATTGTTGTATAATCCTTAGTTTTTAGTAGTGTACATGATTCTATATTGGCTTTAAGTTGAATACAATATTCAACCTTGTATGATTGGGCACTACTAAAATATCTTTTCAAATTGGCATACTACGATTAAAAGCGGACTTAAGTACTGAGTTCATATAGGGTTAGAGATATGAAAACATTGATGAGACTTAGAACATGTATATTTTTTAAAGTTAAATATCATTATTTTGTATTCATATTTCTCGTTAAACTTCTTAATTAAAGCAATTGTGTGTTAAATAGTTTTTACCGTCTTTGTGTAAAAATATGTTTAAAATCATGCTTTTTAGATGTTTTTACATTTAATAATATTTTTGAAAATTTTAGAATCATTTTCATATGTAAAATATTAGTTTAGTTTAAAATTATTAAAACTATAAATAATTAAGTATGATAATTTTATTAGTCTTAATATATTTTATAAAGTGTTTTAAGTTTATAAATATGTTTTTATAATATTTTTAGTAATTTTTAAAAATATTTTTGAGTCTTAAAAATTATATCTGTGTCAAACCAAAAGGGCCTAGAATTTTATAAGTTTGTAATTATTTTGAGAGAGTTGTAATGTAAAATAAATATTTTTAATATTATTATAAATATTAAGTTTGTAAAATAATTAATTTTGTTTCAATTTTCTATCTTTAACTTTGAAATTTGATATAAAAAGGGGCAAAATTAGACAATAAATGCAAAAGAAATATTAAGGAAAATTTTAATTTTAATTTCACATGTCATGTATTGCATATGAAGTCATCCGATCCCGCCGCCAGCAAATCTCGTCCATCAGTGTAGAACACGCGTGCTAGAGGAGAGTGAGCAGACAACGTCTGCCCATACCCAATGTTGGCCACCTTCTACAGAGTTGATTTTGATCCTGTGTGTGTGATCACATCTTATGCACATGAGCTTGTCATTGTGGCCGCTAAAGTCTAGATCCTGTTAGACATGTATGCTTTAAGAAGTAAAAATGTAATATGTTTTTAGAGACATTTTTATCAATAAATAATTTATTTACTATTTATATACCAGATTTTTTTCTCTTTATGTTCATATTTATTGAATATATGTTAAGCAAACAAAAGTATAAGACTATCTATCTAAACCTTTAAAGTATAAGACTGTCTATCTAAACCTTTAAGAATTGGGCACATGATGGACAGATTATGCAGAAGACACGATTTTTAAGATGATGGTCTAAATTATAGATCCGCAATCGAGAGAATAAAGTTGGGTGCTTTATTAATGCACAGATTGTTATGTTGTCTATATCCCTAATGGGAGATGGTTTGTCTTGGCCATCAGAGGTGGACTCCATGAATAAAAATATTGACACATTGTCATAGGTGACGATGTGTTGGATCGAGACATAAAGTGAATTGATTTAGATTAATAATTCTATCTAAGCAAATCGACTCATTTTAGACAATCATATGTATTGTATATTAATCCTAAGATGAATAGTAGGGTCACATCTATATTTTAATAGTGGTACACATGCCGGTACGTTGGAGGCATGACTCTTGATAGCGTAGACCTACTATTCATAGATATAGAATTCGTAACTCCTCTTTAGGAGTAGTTAATATCCTCTTATATACGTTAATCTGTCGATAGAAAACTAGAGCGTTCAACCATTTAGATACATAGGTGTAATCAAATGGTATACCGTCTTTGGATAGTAAGTTTTTCGATGGTGAGATAATAGAATGCAAGATAAAAATAATCGGGAAGGTAAGACAGAACTTGTCCTTAAACTGATTGTGAATAATTCTATAGGGATACGATACATTTTGATATGTCATAGAGACTTAGTTATACAGGCTTCGTAATTCTATATGGTTTGAGAGTGCAGCTTTAAGGTTTTAGTGAGGTAGCACTAGAGTTGATAATTATGAAATAAATATTTGAGATATTGGGTTTCATAATTATCTAAGCTTGAACTATATAGGTTTATTAGGTCTCCTTTGTTAGCTCATAAAAATCCAGTAACGATAAGGCGTGCTTTTCCAATAATTGGTGACTTGTGTCAAATTATCAGATTAGTTGAAAATTCGATAGGATCGGATAATTCATTTTTATTTATCGGTTGAATTAATTTTGTGAAAATTAATTCAAGATAAACTTGTTAAATTATCGGGATTAGATAATTTATGTCTATTTATCGGTTGGATTAATTTTGAATTGATTCAAGATAAACTTGTTGAATTGTCAAGAATATTTATTTTCCTAGAGATCATCTAGATATGACTGTTTTAATCAGATAACTTCTCTATTGGGTTATTTGAATTAAAATTGAGGCTCTATCCCAAGAATCTCGGGTGGAAACTAAAGATTTGTAGGGATCATTTATCAAAAGTTCACTAGGCCGATCTTTAAGTTCGGCCTACCGATGAAGCAACTTCGATAGGCCGATCTGGCAGTTCGGCCTGTCGACCGAGCAATAAATAAATCATACGTTTTCATGCAGATTTTATCAGATATTAATCTTGATTTGATTCTGATTCAAATTTTCAAGGCTTTGTCTGATAAGGACTGACTCTTGGGCCCAACCTCAATATAAAGGGGAGTGAAACTCATTGTTATTCAGATCAGTTGAGAAATTTAGAGTGAGACTCTGCTGTGAGACTCTACAACTCCCCAGAAAGATGCTGTTCATAAATCATAAACTATAGCTTTGGATTTTTCTCAATTGGTTGGAAGGAGAGTCATCGGGGAAAGGCTGAACGATGTGGCCCCACACGCACTCCGATCATGGATAGAGAATAGCAAAGAAGACCGGTTGGTTGAGGCTCTTCTGGAACGTTATACTTTTCACGGATTGCGGGAGCTTTTCTGCATTTACAAAGTTAGTAATTCAGTTCATTTATGCATATAGTGTGTCAAACTTATGTTTTCGAAAATACTCTAGTATAAAAATTTTTAAAATTTTATTGTGTGTTGTTTTTCCAACAGATCCAAAGGTCACTTTGCTCTCCCAGGCTGGTCTCATTGGTTCCACATTTGGCCCGCAAATCTTCGTTGTTTGTTCGTGTATTTTGTGGCCTAGATCGCGCTGTTCTCCATACATTTTGTCGCTGCATCACATTGGATCTCAAATAAAATCTCAGATTCTGAAGGGGCCCAATGCGGAGAAAAGGAAGAAAAAAATTATAAAAAAGTGATCAAGTTGCACAAATTGCAATAGATTTTAGTCAAAAATAACAGTGTAAAAAATGTTTAAAAAATTTCTAAATAGTATGCGTTTCACGCCTATAAAGATTGGGGCTCAACCCTTGGTTTTGGCATCGTTCATCATTAAAGAAAAAATACTGTTTAATTAAATAGTTTGGATTTTAGTTTTTGTTTTTAATATTTAGTTTTTAGTTTATGTTTTTGTAAAATAATTTCAAGTTTATGTTGTAAAAATTATGCTCAATAATATTTCTAGTTTTTTTGTTTTAAATATGTCTTTTTAATTTTCCTTTTTAGCTAAGGAGAGAAAGGAAAATTTTGGTAAAATTACCGTAAATATTTTAGATTTTCTTAGTTTTTAAAGCAAATATAATACCAAAATTATTTTCTTAGAAAATTTAAGATTTTAGCATTTTTTATCTGCAACTTTGGTAAAATTAGGTCTTAATTTATCATAGACATAGGCTAGCACGGACAATACTTAGGAGGAACTTAATTAGCCTTAGACAAGAAATGGCATGATAAATGCTTAACATATTATTTTTTTTATTTTTGTTAAATAATGCTAAATCATGCTTGTTTATTAAGTTGAGTTTTGACTACATTATAGATATAAACTGACACAGTAAATGCTTAGTAATGCTTGATTTATTGTCAATAGAGAATATAGCATAGTGTAGTCTTAGACCAAGTAATAAATAATTTAGAAAAACCAAAATATAGTTAAGTTAATTGCCAAAACAAAACTTTTAATCCTTAGCGCTGTTATAATTATTGTTATTTTTCCTTTAATTAATCACTTATTATTAAAATTCCATTTTAATTTGGTTGCATTTCTTATTGTTGAAGTTCTAAAATCACAAAAATCTGAAAATGAAAAAAGTTGTAAAAATTGTAAATAAATAGTTTAATAAATATACTGGAATTAGCAATCACCTATTTCTTATAGGATTGATTTTGGATTCATCGAGTTTTACTATTTGTGACAATCTTGTACTTAAGGTTATTTTGGATAACGGCTTTCAAGAATAAATAAACATAATAGTGAAGGGAGATGTATTTATTTCGTCTAATTTTAGGAAAATATGTAAACTAAAAAAAAGAAATGGATTTCGAAAAGATTTGAAATTTGGAGTTCTTTTGTAATTCTTGATAATGCAACAAGTTATATTTATCGCTTGAACGTGTTAAGTTGATGGCAATGCCGAACAAATTCATGAACACGCATGTATGGGGTAGTTACATATGTGTGCTAGTTACAGAGTTGGTATCTCCTCGTTGAATTTTGTGTTTTTTTTTTTTTTTTCTATAATGAAATGTTGGGATAAAATAATGTGATGAAAATCATCATCATCATCGAGGATCATTCATGTCAGATCATTGAAATAGTTAACAACGTGTGAAAGCTAACTTGAATCCATAGATGTGATGTGAATTTTCAGTCTGTAGGTTAAGGATCTTCCAAGTCTGGTACTAAGTTCTTCAAAGTATGTCTCTGTAATCTTTTTGTAGATGGGTGATAGAAAAATAACTTGAATCCATAGATGTGATGTGAATTTTCAGTCTGTAGGTTAAGGATCTTCCAAGTCTGGTACTAAGTTCTTCTTCAAAGCATGTCTCTGTAATCTTTTTGTAGATGGGTGATAGAAAAATAACGTATGTACTGACTTGGGGGCTACAATTTTTTAATATAACTGTTAAACTCTAACAGATAGAATTAATTACTAATTTAGCCTATCATAAAATCAGTAATTATATTTTGGTCTCTACACATAAGAGGCCCTTACTTAATAATACATTAAAGGCCCAAAACTTAAATGGATCATTTTTAATCAGGCAACCTTATCTGATAGTCTTTAATACATATTTATTTAATATATTAGCCCGTATATTGGATTAATTCCAACATGAAATCCGTTCATAATACAAAATTCAAATTTACTATCATATTTTTCCTTGTCAATTTTTAACACCACATTTAATTGCTCGAGTGTTTTGAGTTTGTTCCTATTCATGTAGTTAAATTATTATACTTACATGATATAATAAATAATTATTAATGGGCAGAAAAATGGGACACTTTAATGTAAATGTATAGCGAAGACTAAAGATTGTTTCTTTTTTTTTTTTGTTTTATTTTTTTTGGGTGCTAATATGCCTTCCTTCACAAATCAGTACACAGGTTCAATCCATTTAAATTCTAATGACCAATAAAATTAGTGAAACAAGTTGCAAACGAGGTCAAAACATTAAGGCAACTTTGGACAGGCTCGCTACTTGCATTTTGATTTTCTCAATCTTATTAGTTCATACACTACCTGAAAATCAATACAGATTTTGATTTTTTTTTCCCAATTTTTTAAAGGGGTTTAAAGGTTTTCATATATTATAGCTATAAAAAATATTGTGTAACTATGCTCGTGGAAATCATTAATATCCATGAATTAAAGGCGTGTCGAAAACGACAACAAAAAGGCTTATTTCTTCAGTTTTAGCAACTGTCACAAAAAATAAAAATATTCTAAAAGTCGCCACTTTTCCAGTTTCTTTTAAATATTTATTCGTGTTTCATAATTGCAAGTGGCCTCTAGACAAAATAACAATAATAGTTGGAAATAAATTAAATCTCACTCGCGCTCCTAATTTTTTTAATATATATCATTGGAAATAAACAGTTGTTATCGTTTCTTTAGAACATTTGATGCGTTAATTAGTGCACAATTTAGAGACTATTTCTGCCTTGCGAATTCGAAAATAATTGAACCAAGTTTTTACGTAATTTTATTCCGGCATGCTAAAAGTTTCCTACACGTAATCATAATTAGAAAATTTCTCTTAATTTACTTCTTAAATTTTTGTCATCCTCTTCTAACTCTGTAATTTTAGATGATGCATAATATGAGAAATTGTCAGAAAAAATCAGAGTGCTAAAAAATGGTGTAAATCTTTATGCTCCTTCAAGTATTATTCTAAATTTTTGCTTCTTTTTTTTTTTTTTAAAAAACATATTTTATTAATTGATAAGAAGCAAAATATAAGCATTGTTGCGAATTAGAAGTCCTAATTTTATTGAAAACGAAAAATATGCAAATGAAAAATAAATAAGAACACATGAAATTTATAATGGTTCACCCTCAATGTGAGAGCTACCTCTACTTTCAACCACTACAGAATAATTCACTATGATAATGAATAAGTTTATAAGAGAAAATTTTGTATACACTCTCTCAAAAATTTTCTCAAACCCCTCTCTCTATTTTCTGAGTATTACTCTTTATAAAAAAAAAGAACCTGACCTATCTAATTATATGTTTACAAAAAAATAAGTAATAAACCTTAAAAATCGCAAAACACAAGCCCCAAGTAACCGACACCTGCGGCTGTGTGCTTTTCTTGCACAGCCGCTCGAGACTTGCTGCATGCTGCAATTTCCGTAGGACCCATGCGGCCGCGAGACTCCAACAGCGCGGCAGCACAAAAAACTTCTCTGTGGGGGCGCGCAACTGAATCAAAAAACGTATTTTGAAAGAAAAAGAGAAAACGCACCCCCTCAATTCACATTTAGTTTTGCGTTCTTCTCTTAAAAATTTTCCCTCCTGGTTAATTGAAAAGAAGAAAGCAAGACTAGAAAATATGGTTTGAAAAAACGAAGAAAGGCATACATTTTTATGCTTCCTCTACACAGAGGCATTTTTGTAAATTCTCAGAATGATTCGCCAAACACACGGTAATTAATTTTTGTAAACACCAGTACCAGAAAACAATATACTAACATATTAAGTATCAACTTCTTTTTGAATCAGATGAATCTACCGTTAAGACAACAATTCTAATTCCAAAAAAAAAAAAAATCCATAATTTTAACCGTTTGTCATGTCACGTGATATTTTCCAGCTGAGTCGCAGGAAGACCATAATGCATATGTTGAAAAAATAAAAAATAAAAAATAAAAAATAAAAAAGACATAAAGCCGCAAAGTCTCAGACACCCAAGGCCATGTGCAACTGCGCATGTATAGCTTATAATTGTCATTATCATGTGGCTCTTCAAGGTTGAAAGTTGAAACAATCCCCGCCGAGACTGCTGCCAGCGCTTCTGTGCGCTGTTGGGCGCTGTCCCAGCCTTGTTTTTCAATCATCACTTGAGGGGCTTCACTTTGCTTTGTTTTGGCTCTATAAACTCTATTTTTTTTTTTTTTTAATTTTCTTCTTCTAAAAGGAAGGAATGCGTTTTGGATTCTCTTTGACATTTGCTGGCATAAAATAAGAAAGAAGGTTGTTGGCAAACGTAATGGACCACCACAACACTCCAAAAATGTTCAATTTATTGGAGGGAGAAACGACATTCATCAGCGATTTCCTGCGAGATTGTCTCCTCAGACATGATTCTGTAAAGAATTCGGCCACCCGTGCATTCAATTTTCACAAATGGAATAATACCATATTCATAGCTCAATTCTTTTGTACTGAATGTGAAATATTAGTATTTTTGATTAATTAATTAATTGGTCAGATACGAGTCTACGAGATATGGATTTTGTATAAGATGTTCTAAAATGTTTTGATGCCACTTGTGTGTGTATATATATCCATAGTAAGACTTGTGAGAATGAAAAATTTTCTCTATTGATTTATAATAAGAAATATATATATGGCTGTGGTTTTAATGGTTACGTCTTCAATGGTTACTATTATATTAACTGTTTGATATGAATCTAACGGCTATAATGAAGTAGATAATTGATCAAAAAAAGATGTTGACAATTAATGAACATTAAATTTATAAATCTTCTTAAATATGATTTGGATGGGTAACTTGTTTGTGACCTACTTATTTGGCTTTTTATTTTTAAAAAAGTAATAAAATGTAAATTAAACACTTATTTTATAATTATTTTCCATCATCCATTTTTGTGCTCTTATTAAAGAAATTATCATTTTACGTTTTCTTTTTAATTTCACTCATTTAATTAAATATTTACCATAAAACACTAGCGTTAGACTATACTCTATTCTTCCGCAGGCCAATATTTCAAGTCCTCCTATGCATTTTATTCGAGTCTTTGAAAGACATTTTTTTTTTTTTTTTTTCTTTGTCAAAATCTTCTATTTCTTAAGAAAAAAGAGATTATCAAATAATATATATACATACTTTTAGTTTAGCTACAGGTCAATGGGGAAAAAAATTGTATAAAAAGATTTGATAAAATGAAAAAATATATCCAATGAATATCTATAGCAAAAAAGGAATGAACACAGTTAAAAAAATAGAAATGAAAAAAAAAAAGCTAAAGAAAATATGTATACATAACTTTACGATAGAATATATATGGCTTTACAATAAGATTATATAATTTGGAAGCAGTCTCAACCAATGATTTCTAGAACTACCATTTTTTTTCGTCTTCCGTCATTTTTTTGATTGTGGTCCCTCTTTTTTTTTTTTTTTTGAAAGATTAGAAGAAGACTTTAAAATTACAACCACGTCAACATATCTTCAACCCTAAGAAACGAAAGCGCAACATTAATAAAATTTTAAAATTTAAGATCAATTTTTAAAATTTAGGATCAAAGCGAAAAAAAAAAATACCAGGGAGCAAAAATAACACTTATCCAAAAAAAGAATAAAAAATATTTTAATAAATGCCTAAGGTTGACAAGTTTCTTAACTTGTTATACCAAGCCATATAAATATCACATCATCAAATTAGTAAGAGTAATGTAATTATTACTATAATTAGATCAGTAACAACCGCTGGAGACTATCCATTGAAAACTTGTCCATGTATAAAGGGTTGTAATTATGATTCATATATATATTTTTTAAAATGGCATTGCTTTCTAAATATGAACATGATAGACACTAATTTAAATTCAAAAGACCACAACATATTTAGCAACTCAATACCAACAACAGATTGGAACCACCAACACGTTTGATTGAAATACTCAAAGAGTAATACGTGTATCAAGTTCCAAAAAAGAGGAAATTGAATAGATACATCACTAGCCAGGCACACAAGTGGCTCTTTCAAACACATCATTATAGATGGATAATTTTGATTGACCAAGATGAAGTTGCAGGTTTTTGCAAACATCTGTTACAAAAATAGGGAAAATGTGGTTATGGTGCAGAACATATATAATAAAGATTTTCTCGAAACTTTTGTAAAAATGCTACATATTTTATTAATTTAATGCTTAATAAAACTTTGCTTACCCGAATGAAGATAGATAATCGGTAAACTCATATCACAAAGATGTTCTCCATAAAATGTAACCACCGTCTTCCTTGTCTAGTCCTCGGCATTGAATGGACAAATAGGAGAGCATAGAGGGAATTAATATTTCTAAATGATCACTCTTCTGACTTAATCACTCATAAATCTCAACGCATGAGCAAAACGAGTCTTAGGATGAATAACACTTCTTCTCTCTTTCTCTCTACAGGCCTATGAAGGGTTCCTTGGACAAAGTTTTCTTAGTCTAACCAAGACTCTCAGTTGTATATTGTCTTGAATAGGGGATATTTCTATTTATAGAGAATAGGAGACCCATCTAATTTTGAAAGCTTCTTTTATTTTAATTTAAACATCAAATATTTAATTAAAATAAAAGAGAATATTTTCTCTTTCTTTACACTATGTTAGGCACGTCACACACACAGATACCATATCTATATGGCGCCAATTCAAGGAGAAGGAGGAGTTAAAATCTACTTGTTACTCAATCTCATTTGTTTCTAAATTTAACTTTTTATATTTAAATTAAATTACATTTATTCAAAATTGAAAATTCTAACAATGGGAACATGGTAATCAAGCTTTGGACTACTCAAGGGACTTTCCTTCATTACTGTAAATGCTACACATATAGTGGGACCCTTCCATTGTGTACCATACACAATGGTACCTACCCATTATGTATCGTCAAAAATCAATCATGTTGTTATTAAATAATCTAATTATTTAATAATTATAAATTAATTCATAAAAAAATTATTATGAGTGATATTTAATTTAAAATTCTATAATTTTAAATTAATTATATAAACCAATAATTCCACCTGTCTAAACAGTGTTTACAAGAATAGAGAGGAGATTAATGGACCTATAATTTTAAGCTCCAATAACACCAATAATTAATGAAACTCTTTAATTAACATATTACTCTTTTATTAATTCTAATCTAACTCTACTAAATACTTGGAATTGCACTCTTGAAATTATAGATATATAATTATCAATTTCTTAGAGTCGTCCATTTGATGTAGCCATTTTATATAAGTCAATCCTACATAAATAATTTATAATTAAAGCTAGGTAAAATCCGTTAACCTTTTTAATTACTTCTTTATCTTTAAGTGCTAATAATTTTCTAATGAATAACAAATTCATGAACTTAATCATGAATTGAGCACTCTTATTATTCAAGCCTTAAATCAATATTCACGAAAATTATTTTGCTTCTTGTTGGAGAAAGAATTGATTCCATCTTATAATATTAACATTCCTAACTACTTACTTCATTATGCGTCCAAAATATAAGGAATAGGATGAGATTCTTGAATCTGTACCAAGTAAATCAAAAGGGATAAATCTATAATAGGAATCTGCTAATAACTCATGATTAAGATTAGCTGGCTCGCTAATTTAACGGTTCAGATAAGACCGCTCCATTCGTAATAGAAATGACCTATACTAGTAACACTCAATAATTATTTCATATTTTAATTGAATAATTAATAATATGTTCTGACTATTTTAATTATCATCCTTAAATATTATCCTCTTGTATGTAATACTAATATACAATATTTAAAGTTACATGGATAATTATGGAATTTTAAGGATATTCATAATATATTCAAAATACATACATGAAAATAAAAATGCACTTTATTTATTGTCCATCTATAAAACATCGTATGTTTTAAGGGCATTTATCCTAACACAACAAACTAAAGGCACCAAGGCATATTGCAACTCCACAAAGGACAACAACTTACAAACTAGACATAAAAACAACAGAAGATAGAGTGACCACATTCGTTCTTAAGCAAAGAGCCAACAAAACAACAAAAATATGCTAAAACTAAATAGTGAGAGCATCGTAGTTTTTATTTGAGAAACCAAAAATAAAACCAAACACATAAAACCCTAGTGTAACTAATGAAGCCTACATGAAAAACCGACCATTGCTGAGCATGAGCGTGAAAGCCACGAAATTGTGGGTGAGTGATGAGACTGTAAAAGTGTATATTTTATAAGGATGAAATCATTTATTTATGCTTTTATTTCTTGTTAAATCCCTTAATTATAGCAATTTTTGTGTTGATTAATATTTTTGTGTCTTAGTATCTAAATATGTCAATAATGTGTCTTTAGTGTGTTTTTATGTTTAATAATATTTTTGGTAATTTTTAAAATCATTTTTGTGTGTTCAATAATTAATTAATTGAAAATAATCAAAACCGTAAAAAAATATTGTCTGATTTTATTTTGAGTCTTAAAATATTTGTAAATAATGTTTTATTTTGTAAATGTGTTTTATAATATCCCTAGTAATTTTTAAGAATATTTTCAATTCTTAATAATATATCTATTAAGATTTGTTAATTTTAGAAATTTTTATTTATTTTTAGTGTGTTTTGTGTGTTTAGTTGTAAAATAATTATTTTTAAAATTATTGTAAATAGTTTTTTGTAAAATAATTAATTTTAGTGGCTTGTTAATTTTAGATTTAAAATCTAGTAGGAAAATGGAGTGAAACGGAGCAAAAACAGGCAAAAAAGACCTCAAATGCACTAGAAATAAAAAAGAAGTTAAAAATAAAAAAGCACACATGGCAAGCCCTAGGCTGCACGATTAAGCTACCCAAACGATCTTAGCTATCAGTGTGCCCCTTGGCTTGCTTTGAATTCTTGCTTCAGATCATGTCCGATTGTTCCCACATGTGCTTGCTTCTCTAGCTATAAGATTAGCGCGTTTTGACTGATCTAGCTATTGAGAAGAATCGGTTTACTTCGCTTCATGTTGATTCAATCCGTGGCGTTCCTTTAGTCTTCAGTTAGTGATTCGAGGGCTCTTGTACATCCAATCGGTGCGGACAAAGCACTGAATCGCAAGCCAAAATTAGCATATGCAGAAAATCATGAAACCTTACACTGTGATTGGCTAGAATTTTAAATTCTCTAACTAGGAGGTGGCGTATACAGCAGGGGGAGTCTATGCTTGGTTGGTGTGTTCTACTAGTAGTAGGAAAGAGAAATTTCTCCTTTTCTCAATAGACTTCTGACTCCTTTAATCTATTCTATAAATAGAGGCCTTAGTTCCTCATTTATTTTTAGAATGGTATGGTGTAAATTTCAGAAAGCAGGGCTTAGTTCATTCGATTTCAATGATCCTAGCTCCTCAACACTATAGTGGTTGGAATGAAAGAAGCTGTAATGGTGATAAGTTGAATATGGCCTACACATACAACGGCCTAAAAATAGAGACATAACATTAAAGGTCTGAAGGTTGAGATTTTTCTCTATTCAATCAAAAGTGTTACTTTTGATCATCAACATGTACAAATAGTTAGAGTTCTATTTATAGTTTATAATAACCTGAGTTAGATTATGGTAATCTGAATTAGATTGTAGGCTTTTAAATTAAAACATTAAATTTCTATTGTGTCACTAAATCAATTTCTCCAACCGCTCTTATCAAAGCCAACTCATGATTATAGTATAAACATAACTTAGATGATCTAATTTTTCTCCCTAAGCATTGAATTAATATTTTAGAGAGATGATACTCTAGGGTTTCTATATGTTAATTAATATGTGTAGGGTGTATTTATTATTTGTTATCTTGTTAATTCATGGTAAATAATAATAATAATAATAATAATAATAATAATAATAATAATAATAATATATTTAATTGCCAATTATGGTTCATTAGATATTAGCAAATTGTTTCTAAGGTTAATTCCGAAAATACAAGGACATGAATGTAGATACACCGACGAGATGTAGAAGTGAAGGCCAATATATGTTTCGATTTATTTTTTCAATCTTTTATTTTCTTTTCTCTAGGGTGGAACCATGATATTATGGCCAAATGTACATATTACTTCTTGCCAAGCTATATTGCTATGTTTGTTTACTTTATGATAGTATTTACTATATGTTTGATAACAGGTCATTTAGAATAGAATATTATTCTAATATTATTCTAAAATATTAAATAGGAGAGGGTTCTTGATTAGGACCTGCGGTCTCCATTGTTGGTCCATATATAAGACCAGGTAACGCCGACCCTAAGGAAGGTTGATTGCATGCAAGTATACATGGTCACAAGTAATAGAATGGGAGTAGAGTATCGTTTTCCTCATAGATTATGTTTAACCTTGCTTAACTACTAAAATTATATTAACTCTAAAATTATTTGGACGACTGAAATAGAAATAAAATGAAAATAAAATAAATAAATAATAAAATTAAAATTAGAAACTAAAATGAAAATAAAAATAAACGATAACTAAACAGGTCTAGAGGAACTATTTCACTAATTGTCCATTGTGATTAGTGCCTAGACTAACCACAAATTAATTTTCCCAATTTATTGGTATAGAACACTTGTGTATCCTAATTTTTTGCTTCCAAGTACTCAATTGAAGAATACTCAGAACAATCAATTCTAATATCCCTATTCAAAATCAATTTACAAAGGGTTCATTAAGCATGTTCTATTAATTAGCCCCAAAAAAAATTCTCCTTCCTCTTCCAAGTACACTAAATGGAGGTGTCATAATCTTCAAAATCATTTCCCCAAGTCTTCCTCTTCCTCCTTTTTAGAGCTTCAAAATGCCCTCTTAAAATGGTGTCTTCAAGAGAAAATTAAAATTGCTAAGCTAAAACTAACACCAAAATCCAAACACAAAAATTAACACTAATTTTTAGTTATATACAAAAGAAAAGGAGTTCTTCTCAAAGTTAAAAACTAAGAATCGTTCTCAATTGTGCATCCAACTCCTCTCCTCCCTTACCAAAACCCTAGAAAAGGCGTATTTATAAGCTTCCAAAATATTTGGGGAATTCCTTCTTAAATTAGCCTCAAAGTCAGCACCATAAATGGGCCGAAAAGGAAATGCGTAGGGGCAAGAGAATTGGGGATGTGGTGCTGCAAGCTTCAATTTGGTGTCGCTATGCACTTTGATGAATAGGGGCATGATGTAGTTTGATTTGCTTAAGGCACCCGCGTTCTATGACTTCATGCGGGGGCATGGATTCTTATGAAACTAGGGCCCAGATTGCTACTTCAAAGCCTCCTCTTTGCCTCCTCAAATTGCTTTTTTGCCTTATTTTCTCAAGTTTATCTACACAAATACATATAAATGGAATATTTAGAGGGAAAAACTAAATAAAAATATAGTCAAATGTATTTTAAAATTAATCAAAATAGATAAATAAAAGTAGAAATAAGAAAATAAAATCACATAAAATAAAAATACTAAGATAAAATAAAATATTAAAAATAACATCAAATAAAATAAAATCTTAAGAATCAAGCACTTTAAATGGATAAAAAAAATAAAATAACTCTATTTTCATAAGTTATCAAACCCCAAATTTAATATTTTGCTTGTCCTTAAGTAAAATAAAATGAAAAGAAAGGAAAAAAAATAAAAAAAAATAATGTTAATAACATACAACTTAAAATGAAAGAAATTCTCAAGGACTAAGAACTTAAAAGAGGTAAAACGACACTATTTTCATAGGTTGTCAAAGGTTTGTTCACCACCGTCAATATACTAAATTGGCCTTCACAGAAAAAATATCTATAGGTATGATTCATAACTGTATCCCCTAAGGCGACAATTCATGGGTCATGGATTATAATATTTGTTCCTTATGTTTACACGTGTATTTTGACTTCTTGGAATCCAACATGCCATAGTTTACTCAATATTTTTTTTCTGTAATTTGTGGAGAGTTCATCCGGATCACTTGTGTTTAATGACTTCATTGGGATTGGTCGAGTTTATTCTCTTTTAGATTCTATTTGTTTTAGTTTTTCAAATTGCTTATCTAGTTGTGTTTGATTATAAAGTTGCTAAGTCACCTTATTTGTGGAGTTTAATTTTGAAATCAATTTAAATCCATGTTAATTGGTTGTAGCAAGACATTTTAAATTTGAAACAAATTCAGATTCTGTGGTTTGTTTTAAACATGGAATATTCTAAGGATAACCAAATTATGTTGGTTAGAGGTTGTGACATTTAAATGCAAATTTGTGTTTAAGATTCTCTTATCTTTAAATTCAAATTTTTGTTAAGTTAATTTGTGCTTGTTTGGTTCTAGGTGTATTATTAATTAGCTTAACTTGTTTTAGGAGTTTCTGTAGTTGTTTCTCA
Source organism: Artocarpus hirsutus (assembly GCA_946598075.1). Classification (NCBI taxonomy): domain Eukaryota; kingdom Viridiplantae; phylum Streptophyta; class Magnoliopsida; order Rosales; family Moraceae; genus Artocarpus; species Artocarpus hirsutus. The sequence goes on along the minus strand of CAMOHE010033041.1, from coordinate 5,029 downwards.
TGATAACATCAGATTCTATTTGAGATTTAAATAGAAAAACTGGCAGATTTCGTCTTGTATTTTAAAATCTTTTGAATTGCAGTTTTTCAATAGCACATAGAAATAGTCTGTAAAGATCGCCCACACAGATACATATGCAAAGATAGTTTATTGTTAGAATGGTTGTTCCAGAATTTAAGTTCATCATAAATCTTGCATTTTTACATCAACTTTGTTCTATCTTCACGTTGGAATAGTTTAAAATCCAGCGTAGAATTTAGTAGATGTATCTAGACAAGAGAGTCGACTTGTGACTTATGAGTTAGAGCTTCCAAATGAGAGAAAACTCGACTGAACCCTTAGCGTTCTAGACTTCAACAGAGTGCTCTCAACCCTATGCTTTCCTTGGTGCTGTTATCCCAATCCAGAAAGTTCGAAGAGGATCTGTTAATGTATTGAAGGCTCAAAGTTCATTAGTTTTATGAAAGGGGAGCAAAGTCAATTTGGAGTATGAGAAGGAGTCCAAAATCGAGTCATGGAAGGAGATATTGTGAGTTCTAGTGCTAGTGTAGATTCTACGCTTTCATGTAATTTTAATATGGGTAAACATAATTCGGTATTAGTAGATCCTTTTTATCTTTGATGTGAGTAGCATCGTGCTATTTTTTCGCAAGGGCTTCTGGCCATGCTTAACAATCATATCATTATGTTCATCTTTTTATTTTCCCATTTTTAGTTTACATATCAACTATATTTGGTTATGATTTACATAGAGTATCATTAACGTGTTCTAAGCGCACAAAACACTATTTGTTCTATTTGTCAAGTCTTGCAGTACTCATAAGCATATGATGTAAATATGATTTTAAATATTTAATAAATAGATTATTTATTTCTTTATACATTTGCATGCATGTTGTTTTGATGCTTTATAAATGTGATGAAATTTTCTTGATTATTTATGTGTCTTTAAATATTATAATAAGTATTATATACAAGAGGATAACTTTTAAGAATAATAATTTGTACAGTGTTCATAAAAAATAATTAAAGTTAGAATCTTTAATTAATTACTACTAATACGATTCATTCTCATTCTGAATATAACATTTTTATCCGGATTATTAATTGAAGGGCCATTGAATGAAGGTAAATATAATATGATTGTGTAAAACTAGACCATGTTGAAATTTGAAATTTCTACTAATCTTTAATAGTAAACAAAGAATTCAAAATTAATCAATGATGGTCATTTATTGATTATCTTAATCCTAAAATGTCAACAGATTCCTATTTATGGAATTTTGTTCTTTGATTTACTTAGTAAAGATGCTTATCTAGTAGATTCATATTCCTTGTATTTAGGGAACATAAGGACATAAATAGTCGGGAATGTGAATATACAAGATGGAATCTATTCCTTTGCCATGAAGTCAAATAAATAGTTCTCGTACTAGTTCAGGCTTTGAACAGTAAGATTGCTCAATTTATGATAAGATCACAAATTTATTGTTCATTAAAGAATCAATTGTATTTAAAGAAAAAAATATAATTAAAGAGGTTAACGGAATTTTATACCTAGATCTAACTTGAACTATTTATGGATGATTAATCTATAGATAATAATTGTCTCAATAGACAACTCAATTCTTTGAATAAATTATATTTACAATTTTGAAGAGTACAATTCCAAGTTTTAGTAGAATAACTTTGGAGTCGATAAAACTGATAATTTACTTAAGTTATTATTAATTATCAATTTTATTAGAGATTGAAACAATGTCTATAGTCAAGCTATCTTCATAAGTATTTGAGCTTTTGAGATATGAATTATTAATTTATTATTATTGAATTTGAAATTCGTATGCACTTTGAAGCAAAATAATTTAAGTTATATTATTTAAATTTTAAAAAGAAAGTGTGATGTGAATTGTAGGTGGCGTGTAGCACAAGGTGGAATCCCTGTATTGGGCTAATTATTCTCCAAGTTTTCTATTTTGAAAATTTAATTATTTATTTTTAGGAATAGGATTTTTTTTAAGCTAGGCATTTGAATTTTGGAATCAAATTAGGATCAAGAAATTGGAGGATTTCCTCCTCCTTATCAGATAAGGTGGCACCACATACACAGGGAGATTCCTTATGGGTAGCGCCCATCACAGAAGTAGAAGGAGATAATCTTTAGGTTTTTATTTAATTAATTTTAAATAATTCGAAATAGAAAAAAACTTCTCTTATGAATTTATAAATAGGTAGCTAAAGAGATCTTTTATTGATTTCAATTCTCCTTCTCATTTATGACATAAAAAAAAATTCTTCTTCTCAGTTTTGGGGAGAGAAATTCTCTACAAGCCCTTCTTGTTTCTTATGTGTTGAAAAATAAAGCAAGGACATAAATGTTGTGAGTTGTGTGATTGCTTCCTAAAACCCTAGTCACTCACACGTTAGTTCAAGTCACTTGAAGAGTAGGCATTGAAGATTTAAAGAGTAAAAAAATTGAAGTTATCATACTTGATCGATTCAACAAGTATGCTATTTATTTTTTATTATATATTAATTGTATATTAATAAATATATCTGTAAATTATAGCCAAAAGTTTTATGAAAAAATTTGTTGTACATGGTCCGACTGTGCATTTTACTTTAGTTGTTTACATCGATTTCGTTTTCAAAACTATTAGAACAGTGGTACTCTTTAACGGTATTCAAATCATAATGAAAGATTAAAAGACAATGATATGCACTTTTGTCACAATAGACCTAATCCGTAGATGGTGTTAGGAGAGTGGAGAAATTGAAGTATAATATAGGCACGAATAAAGTGGATTGTTTGTCCTTTTAAAAAAAGTAATTCAAGTAAAAATGTGGGGATGAATAAAGTAGATTATTTGTCCTTTAAATGTATTTTTTAACTACTTAAAAAAATAATAGAGATCAAGACGTATTTTTCTTTTTTTTTTTTTTTCTTTTTTTAGTCGAGGCTGTGAGGATTTAAACCCTAAGCCTTAGAAAGAGATGAGTTTAACATCTCCGTAAGATTATGCTTGCAACGTCAGATGAGTTAGTGGAATACTACTTCTATAGGGTTGGCAAACTAAAATATAACTTGTAAGGCTTAAAATCAACATTATTAATAAAAAAACAAAAATATTTATTAGGGGTTTCTTTTCTTCCTCTTTCTCCTCCCCTTCTCCTCCCCTTCTCCTCCCTGCCACCATTTTTAAGTTGCTAACGCCTTATTGTTATGCCTATCAAGCCATCCTAGCATTCTATTGTTGTCAAACCAACGACGTCCTACAATGATATCCCCAACGCATCATCAAGAAAGACGTCTTCTTTTGGCGTCGTGGGTCTTTCGCGCAACCTTGTGGTTGTTCCTAGTATTTTTCAACTTTTTTCTTCTTTTTTTTTTTTTTTTTTGGTTGTTGCGACTTTAGAGGGATTTTGAAAGCATGGTTTAAAGGTTTGAACTAAAAATACTGTAGCAATTCATACTTTGTTAGAGACACCATAGATAAAATTTTAAGATACGTGTTATTCATGGAGAAAGTCTTTTTTCTTCTTGATTTACTAAAAAAATAAACTGGTAATTTACTCTTGTTTTCTACTTTGTTCCTTTCATCTGTGTTATTTGCAGGGAGAAATTTTTTTCCTTCTTTATGCCTTGTCTTCTGAAAGTATATTGACGGTTTCTTTTAGATCCGTGTTTACTCTAAAAATTGTTAATTTAATTTTTGTCGTTTAATCTAAAATAAATCATTCATTTAACTCATAAGAATACACTAGTGGTTTTTTTTCTTTTTTCTTTTTTTTATAAATATGAAGTAAGCTAAAGAAAAAGTATAAAAGTGACCAATAATTTAATGATTACATAGACTTTAAAATTTATCAATTTAGTTTTAAATTTTGTGCTTTAATAAAAAAGTAAATCGATGGATTAATTAAAAATCAAGGGACAACGAGGAGAATAAGCCAAACTAATAGTATAATAAAAATTAATTAACCAAAATTTAAGAAAGGTTAGTAAATAGGCCATTGAATTCTGAGTTTGTAATTAGCCAAGTAAGACAATGACTAAAATATCCAAATTGAAAACCTAGCAACCTTACTTTCTGTCTCTCCTCGCGCCTCTTCTCCTTCTCTCCACTAGCGACCATAGACACACTTGAAGTTGTCGCCTCATGATCGCAATCGCGTCACTAGCCTTTGATCTATAGATTATTGCCGCAGCACGACACAAATTGACCAGAAACACTGCAAGTCACTGTAACACCCCGAAGTTAATTAAATGGTATTAGAATGATAAATGGTGGATTAGTGTGCCTTAATGAGCATTTTAAATTTAATTTGAATGTTTTGTGGAAATTTAGTAGCCTTGCATAATTTTACTTTTTAATGATTATTAGTTACCCTAAATTGTTTTCAATTGTTAATTTAAATTTTTACAAAGCAATTTGATTTGAAAAGTGGTGTGCTGTTGCACATAGTTCTGTGCAACCAATTTCTCTATTTTCCTCTATTTATTTCATTTTCTCTCTCTTTCCTCCCATTTCTCTCGCTCACCCCTCTCTCGTCTCTCTCTCTCTTCCTCTCGGTTCACTCACTCTCTCTCTCTCAATCTCTCAAAATTTTTGAAACAAATTTCGTTTTCAAGCTTCGGGCTAGGAGATCGAAGGCTCGGGAACAAGATTCAACAACAAAAACAACGTTTTCAAGCTTTGATTCGAGGTTAGATTTTAAAATTCAAAGTTTTTCTATTTTTCAAGATTTTCTTGCATTTTGAAATTTTGGAGTTTCTAAGCCTAGAAAAGCTTCAATCTAAGTTAGATGGACTTAGATTAGCTAGGATGTAAACTTCATTTCATAAAAAACGGATTAGAATCAAGATTTTTCATTTCTCCACTATTTTCTCTATTTTTGGATTTTTGAGAAAATCTTGTTTAAAACTTGTTTTAATTCATCCAAAAGTGTTCTATTATGATTTTCTATTGTTTATAATGAATATCCATGCCTGGGAATTGAGAAAACAGGTTAGATTTAAAGATTTAAA